>JAAAKG020142001.1:0-11720 GCA_010014905.2 Druon quercuslanigerum
TAAATAATTATTTTTAATCAAAATAAGTAAATTTTTGACGGAAAAAGATCAATTGCCTAGAAAAAATGGAATATCTACATTCTGAGGATAACCAATTTAATTTCCGAGGGTAAAAGCGAAATTGCAACAAAATTTATTAAATTTTTAACCAAAGATGAATTTTTTATAAAGAAGTGACAAATTTTCATTAAAGTGAATGAACTTTCAAACAGTAAAGGTAAAGTTGCAACATTAAAAATGTCAAAGTTGAATTTTTAGTTACAGAAATAATTTTTCAACCAATAAAATAAATTTATAACTGAATATTCGACGTTTCTGCCCAACAGATTCACTTTCAACGAAAAATATTAAATGTCCAGCGTAGTTAAATTTGCAATAATAAAATGAATTTTCTACGAAAATGATTGAAGGTTAATATAAAAAATTCGGACACAAATTTGGTTACATTTTTATTTAAAAAAATCAATTTTCAACACAATAAAAACTTAGTTTTAGCCAAAGAAATTAATTTTTAATAAAAAAGAATAATTTTTTGCAAAAAAATAATTATTATTAACAATGTGCATGAATTTACAACAAAATATCTTAATCTTCAATAGAATTTTAATTCTGATTTTTGAATTATTGACCAAAAAGGTTCATTTTGTACCAGAAAATATTAATTTTAAATAAAATAGATAAATTTTTAACTAAAAAAAGTTCAATTTAAAAGAAATAGTTTAATTTTCAGATAGAGAAACAAGTTTTTATGAAAGTAAATCAAACTTTTAAAAAAAGTAGTTATTTTTTCAATCGAATAAATAAATTTCCTACTGGAAAGATAAAAGTTCTATTAGAAAAAAATCTACCATTAGAGAATATTTTTTTAAGAGTGCATGAATTTTCAACAAAATTTTTTAATTTGTAAAAGAATTTTCAACCTAATAGTTAAATTTTTAACCTGACAGTTGAATTTCAAACCAAAAAGATTTATATTCTGCCACAAAATACAAATTTTTAAGAAAATAAAGAAGTTTTTAAAGAAATAGTTGAATTTTCAACTGAAGAAGATTGAAATCTAACTTTTAGTTTAATTTTTAGTTTAAAAAATTTATTTTTTAATACAAAAAAATTAATTTTTGAGCCGAAAGAAGAGGAGATTAATTTTCTAGGACAAAAAAATGTAAGCATCATATAGAAATATAGTTGCTGATACAGAAGTATATTTACATTTTTATGACAACAAATAATAAAAACAAAAATGATAACAGAATAGTTAAATTATAAAAAAAAAATTTCCTAAAGAAATTGATGAATCATCAAGCAAAAAAATTAATTTTTAACAGCGTAGATTGACTCTCAACTAAAAATATCAATTTTTACCTAATAGAGGTTTTTCAGTCGCTTTTGAGTATCAGTTGAAAATTTAAAAATGTAATCAAATAGTTCTCAAATCATATAAGAATTTCTCTAAAATCAAAAATTAAATGTTGGAAAATAAACCAAGTTTTTTTTAAAGTGTGTCAAAAAATTAGATTTGAAAATTTAAGTCATTTCAAACCTCCCACTTTAAGGAAGCCAATGAGGGAAAATGAGGGAAAATGAGGAACAAAAGCCTCCATGCGACTCAATGTGTTGTTTTTAAATCGCTTCTATTGCCAAAATTTTTTACTGATTTATTTCAAATTTTTATTTAAAAAACTCTAATCTTTGTCTTGAATCTCTTCTCGAACTCCGTCTCGAACCTCTTCTCGAACCCCGTCTCGAACCTCTTCTAGAGCTTGGTCTCGAATCTGATCATAAGTCTCGTCTTAAATTTCCAATCTCGAATATCGTCTTAAATTTTTCTCCAACCTCGTCTCGAGTCCCGTCTCGAACCCTCTTCTCGAATCCCGTCTCGAACCCTCTTCTCGAGTCCCGTCTCGAACCCTCTTCTAGAATTCCGTCTCGAACCTCTTCTCGAGCCTGTCTCGAATCTAAACTTAAAGTCACGCGAAAAAGTACGAAGAATGGACACCCGATTAAAAAAACCTTTGAGTGCTTACACATTTATAAAATTTTGCGATTCTTTTCCACAAGGCTTGTTCCTGACGCAGAACTTAAGGAAAAATATTTAAATATCTCAGCAGTGTAAGAAAATACTATGGACACTTTTATTTAAAATAAACCCAAGGACATTAAAAAAGGTAGTTATTTACAAAGTTATCCCAATTTTTCCTAAATTTTTTTGAAGTAAAATTCCAAGTTTTTTTCACAAAGTGTGTCAAAAAAGTAGATTTGAAAATTTAAGTCATTACAAACCTCCTACTTTGCAAAAGTCAATGAGGGCAAATAAGGGCAAATGAGGAACAAAACGCTCCATGCGACTGAGTCTGTTGACTTTAAATCGCTTCCATTTCTACAATATTTTACGGATTTATTTCAAATTTTTATAAAAAACTCGAACCTTTGTCTCGAGCCTCTTCTCGAATTCCGTCTCGAACCTCTTCTTGAACTCCGTCTCGAATCTCTTCTCGAACCCCGTCTCGATCCTCCTCTCGAACCCCGTCTCGATCCTCCTCTCGAACCCCGTCTCGAGCCTCTTCTCGATTTAAAAAAACCTTTGAGTGCTTACACATTTATAAAATTTTGCGACTTTTCCACGAGGCTTGATCCTGAGGCAGAACTTTGGGAAAAAATTCTAGAAATATCTCAGCAGTGTAGGAAAATACTATAGACACTTTTCTTTAAAATAAACTTGGGAGAAAAATTTTTCCCAAGTTTTTTTTAAAGTAAAATCCTAAGTTTTTTTACAAAGTGTGTCAAAAAAGTAGATTAAAAAATTTAAGTCATTACAAACTTCCCACTTTCTTAAATCCTAAATAAAAACTTTCTTAAATCCTAGTGAGCAACTTTCTCGCAGTAAGTTATGAAGACAGCGTCTTCAAGCCACGCTGCTGGTGTTTTTCATGCACGACTGTCAACCTTCTCTCGCCCCACGAGCTAAAACACTGCGAGAGCTAGCAGTTCTAGGAAGGCCGAGGACCGGGGAGACAGAAACCGAGAGTTCGGTGTACTGCAACGCGTTTCGTAGCACTTAACTAGTTATTGCATCAGCCTCCTTAATTAGATAAAAGTCAGGGAATTTTTTTAATTAAGTTTTTTCGCCACCCTTTTTATTTTTGAAGGATATAATTTCGAGAATGAACTTTTGACATTAACCCACATCTTAGCATAATACTGAGCAGGAAATGATATGCAGAGTGTGCAGAATGAGATTATGACAATTTCAGTAGGACGAGGACAATTTCAAACGGTCCTAATCTCTCGAGATCCTTGTCGCTTACACTTGCGCTTCGTTTGATTGGATTTTGCTCGAGATTCTCCAACGTATAAGTCTCAAATTTAATGAGAAGGGTTGCATAAATTGCAATGCTGAGCACGTTTCGCGCAAAGCATTAGCAGATGGAGCAGGATATTTTCAGTTGATTTTATAGACCCCCAGGGTCTTGAGAACAGACCATGACTGGCCATTAACTTTATCACCGACACGTTTGTACGCTAACTGGAGGGAAAAAAGCTAGTCAGCGTAGATATCACCACATTGCATCGAGGCGAAGAAAGTACCCCTACGGCTAGAATCCTAAGCTAATCGAGATTACGGAAAAGAACATTTTTTTACTGAAAAATTTAACTTTTCTTGGTAAAAAAATTATATTTTCGTGTTAAAAACTTAACCGTTATAGATTTTTTGCGTTTTAATTAAAAATTTATTTTTTCATTCAAAATTAAAATATTATATCATAGATTGAAAGTGTCTCTTTTTCGGTTTCAAATTGATGAATTTTGTTCAAAATTTCTCTTTTTTGGGTATGAAATTAACTTCCTGGTTTAATACTTTAATTTTGTTATTAAAAGTTCATTTTCTCGTTTGAAGATAAGTTACTTTAGTTGACAGTTCGTTTCTTTTACGTTAAAAACTTATTTTTATAACTGTAAATTTCAATATTCTATTTTTGTTTTTAAAATTTAACTATTCCATTGTTATTAACAAATTCATTTCTTTCTTTGAAAATATGAAACTGATTTGTTCCGAATGCGTTTCTTTTGGGTGTAAATTTTATTTCTTTAACTAGAAATTAAACTATTTTATTTTTTATTTCAAATGTTCTTTTTTAGTTAAAAATTTATCTTTTATTGGTAGAAAATTAATCTCTCAAGTTAAAAATTCAATTTTTTATTAAAAGGTAATTTTTTATTTGAAGATACATAAGTTTTGTTAGTTGAGGATTCTTTTCTTTTTGGTTACCATTTATTTTTTACTGTAAATTCAACTATTCTATTTTCGTTTTTAAAATGTAAGTATTCCATTGAAAATTTATTTTATTTAGTTGGGAATCAATTTTTATACTAACAATATAACTATTCCATGTTTATTTACAAATTAATTTCTTTCTTTGAAAATATATGACTGTTTTGTTCCGAATGCCTTTATTTTGAGTTTAAAATTTATTTTAGTACCTAGAAATTAAACTATTTTATTTTTGATTGAAAATTTATCTTTTATTGGTAGAAAATTCATCTCTTCGGTGAAAAATTCAATTTGTTTATTGAAAATTAATTTTCTTTATTTTAAGATACGGAAGTTTTTTTAGTTAAAAATTGTTTGCTTTTTGGTTAAAATTTTTTTTTCAACTGTAAATTACACTATTCTATTTTTGTTTTAAAAATGTAACTATTCCATTTAAAATTTATTCTATTTGGTTGAAAATCAATTTTTTCACGAAATATGTAACTATTCAATTGTTATTTACAAATTCATTTCTTTCTTTGAAAATATGTAATTGTTTTGTTCCGAATGCGTTTCTTTTAGATTTACATTTTATTTCTCTAACTAATAATTAAACTATTTTATTTTTAATTGAAAATGTCTCTTTTTCAATTTAAAATTAATCTCTTGGGTTAAAAATTCAATTTTTTTATTAAATTTTAATTTTTTTATTTGAAGATACATAATTTCTTTTAGTTGAGAATTCCTTTCTTTTTGGTTAAAATTTTTTTTTTACTGGAAATTTGACTTTATGGTTTAAAATTTCAATTTTATTATTAAAAGTTTATTTTCTCGTTTTAAAATAAGTTACTTTAGTTGACAGTTCGTTTCTTTTTCGATAAAAATTTATTTTTTTAACTGTAAATTCAGCTATTCTATTTTTGTTTAAAAAATGTAACTATTCCATTGAAAATTTAAATTATTGGGTGAGAAATCAATTTTTTCACTAAAAATGTAACTATTCCATTGTTATTTCTAAATTCGTTTCTTTTGGGTTTAAATTTTATTTCTGTAACTAAAAAATTAAACTATTTTATTTTTGATTGAAAATGTATCTTTTGCAGTAAAAAATGTATCTTTGATTGGTAGGAAATTATTCTCGGGGGTTAAAAATTTAATGTTTTTATTAAAAGTCAATTTTTTTATTCGAAGATACATAAGTTCTTTGAGTTGAGAACTGCTTTCTTATTGGTGTAAAATTTATTTTTTTTAACTGTAAACTCAACTATTCTATTTTTGTTTTTCACATGTAACAATTTAATTTAAAGTTTTTATTATTTAGTTAAAAATAAATTTTTTACTGAAAATTTAAATAGTCCATTGTTATTTACAAATTTATTTTTTTGTTTAAAAATATCTAACTGTTTTGTTACGAATGCGTTTCTTTTGGATTTATATTTTATTTCTCTGACTAGAAATTAAACTATTTTATTTTTAATTAAAAATGTATCTTTTTCAATTTAAAATTAATCTTTTGTTGGTAAAAAATTCATCTCTTGGGTTAAAAATTCCATTTTTTTATTGAAAGTTAATTTTTTATTTGAAGATACATAAGTTCTTTTAGTTGAGAATTCCTTTCGCTTTAATGTAAAGTTTATTTTTCAACTGTAAATTTAACTATTCTATGAAAAATTTATTATATTTAGTTGTAAATGAATTTTTTGACTAAAAATGTAATTTATTTCTTTCTTTGAAAATATGTAACTGTTTTGTTCCGAATGCGTTTCTTTTAGATTTAAATTTAATTTCTCTAACTAGAAATTAAACTATATTATTTTTAATTGAAATTTAGTTGAGCATTCCTTTCTTTTTGATTAAAAATTTATTTTTTCAATTGTAAATTTAACTGTTATATTTTTGATTAAAAATCTATCTCTTTTAATCGAAAAATCTTTTTTCTATTAAACATTTGCTTTTCTTCTTATGTAGAAAAATCACGTTTTTATTTAGTTATTTTAAAAAAAGTTTTTGGTTAAAGATTCATGATTTTAGTTGAAAATTTTTGTTTTCGGTTGTATATTCAACTATCTTATTACAAATTTATTTTATTTCTTTAAAAATCGATTTTTTTACCAGGAATTCAACTATTCTATTTTTGTTTACAAATTTATTTTTTTGTTTGGAAATTTTTTTTTGTTGAGCATTTCCCTTTTTTTCATTTAAATTTTATTTTTCCAACTGAAAATGAAACTACCCTATTCTTTCAACTAAAAATTGATTTATTTGGTTGAAAATTCATATTATTTGGTTGGAAATCAATTTTTTTACTAAAAATGTAACTATTCCATTGTTATTAACAAATTTCTTTCTTTCTTTGAAAATATGTGACCGTTTTGTTCCGAATACGTTTCTTTAGTATTTAAATTTTATTTCTCTGACTAGAAATTAAACTATATTATTTTTAATTGAAAATGTATCTTTTTCTGTCAAAAATTTATCTTTTTTTGGTAGAATATTAATCTCTTGGGTTAAAAATTCGATTTTTTAAATTAAAAGTTAATTTTTTTATTTGAAGATACATAAATTCTTTTAGTTGAGAATTCCTTTCTTCTTGTTTAAAAATTTATTTTTCAACGGTTCTATTTTTGTTAAAAAGTTATTTTTTTAATTTTAAAAATCATTTTTTGTATCTTACATTTGTTTTTCTTTTTATGTGTATAAATAGCCTTTTTATTTGGTATTGTTAAAAAAAAATGTTGGTTGAAGATTCATGATTTTAGTTGAAAATTTTTGTCTTCGGTTGTATATTCAACTATTTCATTAAAAAATTATTTTATTTGGCTTAAAAATCGATTTCTTTACTAGGAATTTCACTTTATTATTATTGTTTAAAAATTAATTTTTTTGTTTGGAAATTTTTTAAATTTTTGGTTGAGAATTTCGCTCTTTTTAGTTTAAATTTTATTTTTCTAACTGACAATGAAACTATCCTATTTTTAATAAAAAAATTATCTTCTTCAACTAAAAATTGATATATTTTGTTAAAAATTTATATTATTTGTTTGAAAATTAATTTTTTCTCTAGAAATTTAGTTATTCTATTTTTTTAAATGAATTTCTTCGTTGGGAAATTTGTGACTGTTTTTAAAGAATTTTT
The DNA here is from genome assembly GCA_010014905.2 of Druon quercuslanigerum. Taxonomy (NCBI): domain Eukaryota; kingdom Metazoa; phylum Arthropoda; class Insecta; order Hymenoptera; family Cynipidae; genus Druon; species Druon quercuslanigerum. The sequence continues at coordinate 7,386 of JAAAKG020142001.1, forward strand.
TTCTTTTTGGTTGAAACTTTATTTTTTTAACTGTGAATTAAGTATATCTTTTACAGTTAAAAATATGTGTATTTTGTTGAAAATTTACCTTTCCTTTTTGTAGAAAATTAACTTTTGTATACAAATTTAATTTTTCTTTATAAAAAAATCATATTTTTAAGTTAAAAACTTAACTTTTTGCCGGAAATGTATCTTTTTAGCTTGAAAATTTAACAGTATTGTTAAGAAATTTTTTCTTTTTGATTAAATTTTATTTTTTAACTCAAAATTAAAATTTTATGGTATCGATTGAAAGTGTATCTTTTTAGGTTTAAAATTTATGAATTTTGTTCGAAATTTCTGTTTTTTGGATAGAAAATTTACTTCCTGGTTTAAAAATTCAATTTTTTTATTAAAAGTTAATTTTCTCGTTTGAAGATAAGTCACTTTAGATGACAGTTTGTTTCTTTTTCGTTAAAAATTTATTTTTCTGACTGTAAATTCAACTATTCTATTTTTGATTTTAAAATGTAAGTATTCCATTGAAAATTTATTTTATTTTATTTATTCCTTTATTATTTTATTTACTTATTTATTTTATTACTGAAAATGTAACTATTCCATTTTTATTAACAAATTTCTTTCCTTCTTTGAAAATATGTTACTGTTTTGTTCCGAATACGTTTCTTTTGGGTTTAAATTTTATTTCTCTAGCTGGGAATTAAATTAGTTTATTTTTAATTGAAAACGTATCATTTGCAATTTAAAATTTATCTTTTGTTGGTAGAAAATCTATCTCTTGGGTTAAAAATTCAATTTTTTTATTTGAAGATACATAATTTCTTTTAGTTGAGAATTCCTTTCTTTTTGAGTTTTGTTAAAAAAAATTTTGGTTGAAGATTCATGATTTTAGTTGAACATTATTTTCTTCGGTTGTATATTCAACAATTGCATTAAAAATTTATTTTATTTATTTAATAATCGATTTTTCTAATAGGAATTTAACTATTTTATTTTTTTTTTAAAATTATTATTTTTTTTTTTGAAATTTTTTAGTTTTTTGTTGATAATCTCGCTCTTTTTAGTTTAAATTTTATTTTTTTAACTGAAAATGAAACTACCCTATTTGTAATGGAAAATTTATCTTTTTTTACTAAAAATTTATTTATTTTGTTGAAAATGTAACTTTTCGTTAGAAACTTAATCTCATGGTTCGAAAATTAAATTTTTTATTAAAAATTCTTTTTCTCTATGAAGATTTATTATTTTCGTTGAAAATTCATTTATGTAGTCGAAAATATAACTATTTAGCTGAAAATTTTATTTATTTTTGATTAAAAGTTTATTTTTCTAATTGTGAATTCAATAGTTCTATTTTTTGTTAAAAATATTTCTCGTTCAGTCTAAAAATCATTTAATGTATTAAAAAGTTTTTTTTTGTAGAAAATTCACCTGGAGGGATAGAATCCTCAAATTATCGAGATTAGGAAAAATATTTTTTCTTGCAAAATTCAACTTTTCATACTAAAAATCATATTTTAAGTTTAAAAACTCAATCATTTGCAGGCAATGTATATTTTTGCCTTAAAAGAACAACAATTTTCTTTTAACTGAAAATTTAATTCAACTATTCCATTTTCGCTTGAAAATGTAAATATTTCATTAACCATCTATTTTATTTGTTTAAAAATTAATTTTTTCTAGAAATTTAATTATTCTATTTTTTTAAAATAATTTCTTTGTATGAAAATTTGTGACTGTTTTGTTAAGAATTTGTTTCTTTTTGGTTTAAACTTTATTTTTCGAACTGGAAATTAAACAATTTTATTTTTTATTGAAAATGTATTTTTTACAGTTAAAAATGTATGTATTTTGTTGAAAATTTATCTTTTTTTTGCAGAAAATTAACTTTTAGGCTAAAAATTTAGTTTTTTATTAAAAGTTGATTTTTTTGTTTCAAGATAAGTTCTTTTAGTTGAGAATTTCTTTCTTTATGGTTATAAACTTATTTTTTTAATTCTAAATTAAGCTGTTATATTTTTGGGTAAAAGTGTATCTTTTATTGTAAAAAAATCATTTATTTTGTAACATTTTTTAAAGAAAATTTACCCTCACGGCCATAACTACAGCCATTTAATTAAACATTTATATTTTTGCGTTGAAAATTAATGTTTTTAAGAAAAATTTTAATAATCTATTTTTACAAATTAAGTTTTGTTTAAAATAAAAAATTTAATTCATAACTTCATCTAGCCAGAAAAAACGCAAAAAATTTCTGTTATTATCTGATGAGAATACTGATTCCTTCAACTGTTATATTTCTGTAGAAAAATTGATTTGTTTGTTTAAATATTTTTTAATTTATTGTTTAGAATTTCTTTCTTTTTAATTTAAATTTTATTTTTCCAAGTGAAACTGAAACTAGTCTATTTTTGATAAAAAAACTTTATCTTTTTCAGCAATAAGTTTATTTATTTTGATGAAAATTTATCTTTTTTGGTAAAAACTTATCTCTTGGGCTGAAAATTCAATATTTTATTAAAAATTAATTTTTCTGACTATCGAATAACTATCAAAATTACATAAAAGAAAAATTTTTTTTTGTTGAAAATTTTAATTTTTCTTTATAGAAAATCATATTTTTAGTTTCAAACTTAACCGTTTACAAAAAATTATTAATCTTTTTATAGGAATTTAATTTTCTTGGTTGGAATTTCATATTTATGGTTAAAAATTCAAATATTTCACTGAAAGTTTATTCCATTTGTTTAAAATATTTATAACTCAAAATTAAACCATTCTTTTTTTTTCTAAAAATAAAATAATCAACAATAACAATAATGTGTTTAAATTATTATTTTTGCTGAACATAAATAATTATGGAGTCAGCCCAAGAGAAAAAAAAACAAATAGTTAAAAATTTTAGAAAAAATCCAAAACTTTCTACTATTAGGCAAAAAAACTATTATTAACAATAACAATAAATTGTTTACACAGTTATTTTTTTTACCTTAAATTATTAATTACTTTAATCTATTTAAATTCTAGTATTATTATAAAAGAAGATAATAATAATATTTAATAATTTTTTTCAACAATTATTTTTGCTATATTAAATTAAATCTTCACTCCCATCAAGTGAAAAGTTCATAAAAATTTGAGAATTTTGGAAAAAGCCGCAATTTCAAGAATTATTTAAAGATAATGTTATAAAAAATAATGTATTGTTTAAAAAATTATTTTTTCTAAAATTAATAAACTTTTATATCTTTCTAGTTCATAATTAGACGAAAATAAAAAAAAAATTATGAAAAAAACGGCCACTTTCTATCTCTATTCTAAAAGAAAATTTCTAAAAACATAAATAAATTGTTTAAATAATTTATGTAAATAGCTAATTTTTATTAAAAGGTAGTATTTTATGAATTAGAAACAATGTTTATGTTTCATAAACGCAAAAGATCATAATTAGCACTAAAAACTTGAAAAATCCATTTTTGCATTTATGGGTTTTTTAAGACCTTATAAAATAGATTTATGGGGGTAATATTTAATAAGGAATATTTTTTTTATATTTAATGGCTAATTTTTAAGAAAAATGCTGAGTTTTAATTTTATTAAGCTAATATTGACGATTTTGAATAAAATTTACAAGAACGTCTTTTTGTTTTATGGGAAATACGTGTTAAACTTCATAGGGCTAGCGCCACTTCTAAATATTATTTTTTTAAACCAAAAAAAATGTTTCTTTTTTGCAAATTCGAAAAAAATTTGAGGCAATATGCACGAATTGTCTAAAAAAATATTACAATGCATTTTTGGACTATTCTATTGCGTACGAAATGAATTTTTTTAAAAGTGAAGTCTTATAATGATAAAAATATTCTTAAGTTTAAAACAGAAAAATTATGTATTCTACTCGAAATCCTAACACTTTTTAAAAATTAAAATTTTAAAATTTTTAATACCTTTTTCACTAAAAAATGTAAATGAATATTTCTAAAGGCTTTTGATGAATGAAAAGAGTTAATTCTTTTTTTTGTTGATTCTAAACCAATGTATTTAGATTATTATATTTTCAATATTATTGAAAATTAATAATCCAAACATAATACATTTTTAAATATTTCTAACTATAAAAAGATTATTATTTATTCATTTTCAATTTTCGATATTTTATTAATATAAGACTAAAAAAGGATTTCTTCATTGGAAATTGAGGTAACATTCACAACTCAATTAAAAGAAATCTTACAATATTTATGAGCAAAAAACTATAGATTCAAGAAAAATCATTTTTTTAGTGTCTCTCTTTAAAATTTTATATTTTGAGATTAGAAAATAATCAAATTTTCA
>JAAAKG020142003.1:0-11719 GCA_010014905.2 Druon quercuslanigerum
CAGGTTCTACCTAAGATTTGTAGAAATGAACGTTGTCTTCAAAGTTTTTACATCTGTAACGAACGCTTACAGTCATTCATGAATTCAGAATAAAATTTATGAATTTTTCGTTCCAGTAAACGGTTTCCACGGATTTCGTACGTAATTCATTTTGATTTCTACCGTTTTGACGTTGAATTTTCAACTGAAACGCCCCTCGCATTTTACGCTCTTTAAATACAGACTTCGAAATTCGCGTTCGCTTAACATTTGTGAAATGCACACCTACTTGCATAAAAATACTGCCAGACTGGGATTTTGCAAATCAATCTTTAAGCATTTGCATTGTATTTTGAATTGTTTAAATTTAAAGTTTGAACTACTGCCACATTCATTAGATCTGTAATAACTTTCTCAATCAAATTATATATTATCAAACGGTATTCTAAATTAATATTATTGTTAAACCTTCTCGTTTTCAGACATTGCTTTTTATGTGGAAGATGTGAAAAATTGTAACAGTTCTTCGAAATGTTTTCCTTCTTTTAATATATTATTCAATTATTCATATTAAACTTATGAACATTTGTTTTTCCTACTTTTATTGATAAATCTTTATAAATTTAATATAATAATTTTGGGGGTTGAGAGGGGGAATATTTTTTGGAGCCCAACTGAAGATGGCTCTGTTGGCGCAGCAAATATCTGGTCAAAAAAATGCATGGGAGTCGTACTACCGTGGTTCAAGGTTTGTTTTGGAGTACAGCTGACAATAAGTCCATTACGCAGCGCCAACGCACAGTATGCCGGACGAGCGGCAGCTACACGGAAAGAAATTTACGACAGCTGTTGCGTTTGGTATAGTAGGGCAACACAACCACGATTTTAACGTGACAGCAGTGCCATTTTGCGTGAAGCGCCGGTCTTGAAATGTGGTACAACGTTGCTATCTTAAATTGGGAACGCTGCTGTCCCGAACAAGAGAACGTAAACGTACTACAGCAGTCGATCAGACTTCTACATTTATATAAAATTTCTAAATTAAAAAGTGAATAATTTTAATCCAAGTGTATAATTGTTCAATTTAAAAATGATATGCTTTTAAACGCATGTTTTTTCAATTTAAAGAAAATTTTTTATTTACAATATTTTTATTGATTTGAAAGGAAGGAAATATTGGTTTTTAATTTTTTAAAGAGGCAATTTCTTTTGTTTTTACAGTTTTATTGGGATTAAAGAGAAAATTTTTTTGTGGGTTATATTTTCTGAATTTCTACAGAGACATTTTTTATAACATAACTTCCGATGAAAATGTACTTCTGATTCAAAAATGTGGATAAATATTAATTTAAGAAATTATGAAATTACGTATATGCTTGAAAGAGAAAAAATTTAATTTTAAAAATTAAGTTAAAAGCTCTTTTAATGTGAAGAATAATTATCTATTTAAAATGAGAATCATTCAATTATTTATTTTGTTTCTGAAATTCAATTATACATGTATTATTCAAATTACTTAAAGTTAGATTTTAATAAACTGCAAACACTTTAGAAAAAAAAACGGTTCATTGTCCAACATTTTGTTTATTTTTATATCAAAATTCTATTTTTAGCGTTCAATAGTAAGAAAAATGTGACATTTATGTTCATAATGAAATTGAGAAAAATTCAAGATCAATATGTAACATTTTATCCAATAAAAACAGAAGCGTGGATGAACCGGCGCGTCTCTCGAAAATAACGCAACTGTCTTACTGAATTCTAGGACTGCTGTTGTCCCAAAAGTTTACCGCGCCGTTCGTCCCTCTGTCGGATCGCAGCGTTCTCAAAATAAGATAGTAGATGTCTTGAACACGGGGCGCGCTGACGCTCGGGTGTTTGGCGCAGCAGTGGACTGATAATTGAGGCGCCGGATGCAAAAAGGAGATATAGAATTATTTTGCTGGAGTGGGGAGGCCCCTGAGCTCCTGAAAATGAAGTCTTGAATTTTTCATTTTTAAATTTTATAGCATTCAACTTATTCTCACTTGCATGGCAGCGTTACTGTCTGAGGTGTTCACTGCGTGATGCTAGCATCCATACAAAATTCTTAAAGTTACCAACGGAACGCTTATTAACTGCTACTAAAAGTAGATGCACTTGAAGCCTCCTTCGGCCCATGTAAATGATAGGTATTTTATTTTTTAAACTTTTTAACGCAGCAAGAAAAAGTATTGCGATTACTTCGTGAGTTTCTAATGGAAATTTTAACGTAGAATCCGAATTTCAACAATTTAAAAGTTGATCTTGCTGCTTTTTTTAATTTTATAAGAAGGAACCGAAGGGGCTCAGTAGAGTCTGTAATTCCAGGTGAAATTTCACGCCAGGCCTAGTGTAGATTCCCAGTGTCCCAGTACTGGACAGCTGCACTGGGCCTATACAGTAAAAAGTGGGTTCTAATAGGCCATGCCCGGTCTCTTACCGGATTTTTTCCGCGGGTTGTAACCCGCATCTAACCCGTTTCTATCCAGCATTTTGCAATATTCGTACCCGATTCCTAACCATTTCTTAACTGGCCCATAACCGGCCTATAACTGGGTCCTCATAATATTCTTACCCGTATCTTAAACGTTCTGTAGCTGGATTTTGTCCTCGGACCTCTATCCTCTATCCGGTTTCTATTCCTTCAATATTGGTATCCGATTACTAAACCGGTTCTCAACCAGCCCCTATCCGAATATTATCCCCGGGTTATAACCGTCACCTAACTGGCTTGTTTTCGTTCGCCGGATAGAACCACAAGTGTCAAGTGGCGTTTCGAAGCCGGTTAGGGACCAGTTTCAAAATAACTTCGGACTTGGTGAATATTTAATTTCTGTTCCCAAATTCCAGATTGAACTCTCCTGATGAAAGGTGCATACCAGAGGTTTTCTGAGAAAAGCCAAGAAGACGTAATTTTGATCCAATTTCGACAAAAGTGCATTTTAAAAATTAGAAACGCATGGTCATCGAGCCGATAGTAGATCCCTGGTAGAGAGCTTGGCTGACAGCCGCAGGGTTGCGCGTTCGATTCTGGATAACCGTAATTTTTTGATCAATTTTCTTTATTGTTGGAAGTGCTTGTTTATTCCATTATCAAAAAATTCTATTGTATTTTTATCATAACTCGTTTGGACAATTAAGAATTTTATTACAATTTTTTATTCTTCAATAGTTTGTCATATTTACGTTTTTGAATTAAAGAACGAAAAAAGTATTTCAAACAAAAATTTGAACAATAAATACAAAATTAAATTGTTTTTCGCAAACTACAAAAAACACATAAATAATAGATACAATGTTTTTAGTACGTGAAAACACACTTTCAAAATACTTTTGATTCTTCTTACGAAATAGTTCTGAAATGAGTCACTGCATCCACTGGTATTTCGAATTTATTATTAAAATTTTCATTTGAAATACTTTTTTCCTACTTTAATTTAAAAATATTAATATTGAAACCTATTTAAGTATAACGAAGTTTAATGACGTGAACAATCGTCCAAACGAGTGATAATAAAAATACCATAAAAAAAGTTTTTATTGAAAATAAGGAATAAATAATCATTAATTAGCATAATTATATTAAACGTTAATCAAAAATGAAATAAAAAAGCATTTTTATTTATTCTTTAAATAAAAATTAAAAGTATGAATAGCGAGAAATGCACATGAAACCTTGCGGCTGTCAGCTAAGCGCTCTACCTGGGAGCTACAGACGCTTAAAAATAGTTTTACATCTGCTTAATGATCATCCGTTCGCAATTTTTAAAATGGATTTTTCTCGAAAATGAGTTAAAAGTAAATATACTTAATTTTTCGCAGAAAACCTCTGGTGTGCAACTTTTATTCAGGTGAGTGTAAATTTAAACCAAAAAAAGCAGATCTAAAGGTCCCCTTGTCAGTTATGAAAGGTTATAAAACGCACGAGTGTCACGTGCCTTTTAAAAGCCGATTAGGGACTAGTTAAAAACTAGCTTCGGTCTCTGACAATATCAGATTTCTGTTTTTGATCTTCGGATAGTACCCGGTTAAGAACGGTTAAAGCACCCACGAGTATCAAGTGCCTTTTATAAGTTATTTAGAGAGCAGCTAGAAAATAACTTCGGTCTTCGCCAATATTTGATATCTGTTTTAAATCGACGGATAGCACCCGGTTTGGACCCACTGCAACACATACAAGTGTCAAGTGGCGTTTAGAAACCGTTTAGAGATCACTGTGAAACTACACTCTCCTCTAAGTATCCACTTTGAATTCCCAAATCCGCCAACAATTATCTATCTCTTCCTATCTCTGAGTCTATACCTGTGACAAAAAATATCTATCTTTTCCTATCTACATTTCTATATCTCATCAAGGAATTTCTATCTCTTCCTATCTTCGATTATATAACTCATCAAGGAATTTCTATTGCTTCCAATCCCTCAGTCTATCCCTGCATTTGGTAAATTTGAATCTCTTTTTATCCCTAAGATTATCTCTGCCTACCAAAAATTTTTATACCTTTCTATCCCTCCTTTTATCTCCTCTCGGAGAAAATTTTGATCCCTTTCTTTCCCTGAGCTTATCCCTTCCCATTGAAAATGTGTACCTGTTTCTATCGCTCATTCTATCTCCGTTCACAATAATTGTTCAATATTTGCCTAAACCCAGGTCTATTCTTATGTGCTGGAATTCCCGTCTTGTTAAAATGTGCACCTTTTTCCATCTCCGAGAGTATATCTTCTCATCATAAGATAAGAAGTTCAGTTTCATAACATCCCATCCTGATTTCTTATCTTACGATGAGAAGATGTACTCTCGGAGATGGAAAGAGGTGAAAATTTATGGCAGACTGGAATTCCAGCACACAAGTGTAGACCTGGGTATAGACAAATATTAAATAATTATTGTGGACCGAAATAGAATGAGCGATAGAAATTGATATAAATTTTTAGTGAACAGGTGTTATAAACTCAGAAAAAGAAAAAGATGGATTTTCCTTATCACAGAATGAAAATAAGCCTATAAATATAGTTTCATGATATATCTCACATCTATTATCTCCTTGTTATAAGTAGTTTTTCTTCGAGGAAGTTATTTTTTTAAATAACTAGAGATTTTAATTCCAAAATTTTATCTACAATTCCTCTTTTAATCTGTATTTTGGAATATAAAAGATTTCTTGTATTTACGTCAAGAATGTATCTTTGACTGAATAAACCATATTTGATTATAAAATTTGAATCTTTATTATTGGTTTCTTTGAACACTAATTTGTACATGAACACTTTAAAAGTAAATAAATCTTAAGTTTACTTATAATAATGAGAGGTGCACGTTTTAATTATCTGATTCTTCGCCATCAATGCATTCTGCATGGTCATCCTACTGAAAAAATAAGGCAACCTTTGAAAATAACTCCAGCAAATGCGAATGGCTAACAATCTAAAGTTATAAGTGAATTTGCTTGCATCAGAATAAATGACTCGTAGTAATTTTTAATAATTCCCTCCTAAAATAGCATATCACAGTCCCCACACCATTCCGGATACATTGCATTTTCACCAGGAAGTGAGCATTGACGCGCCCAATATATGAAAGCATCTGGAAATTTCAAATTTTGAATATTATTTACGTGAATAATAATGTTATAATAATTATAGTAATTTAATGCACTTTCATAATTTCCTCCCGATCCTACCTAAGCAAATAGAGTTTAATTTTTTTCTGTATTTCATTATTATTATAGCAAGTCGAGCTTTCGGGTTTGTCTTCTTCGTCAGATTCGAAACTGTCCCAGTCACACTGCTATTAAGCAAAGTTTTTCATCCAAAACAACCTTTAGCCATACCGGTGATAAACATAAAAGCACTATTGGCTGACAGCGAAACCGTATCAAATTTTTTCTTTCGTAGCCATATATTGCGTCCTAGATGTATCTGAAATGACATAAAATCAAAAAATTTGCCACAGAAATACGAATAAAAAACTCAAGTATAAGAATTATACTGTATCTCCTCTGATGGTCCCAACTTTCGCAAAAGTTTCTTTTCCGACCGAGTTCGCCGCACCCTTCTCAATGTCTTCTAAATTTTCTGAAATAACCTGGAACAAAAAAGTAGCTTAATAATCGGAACAAAATGTGAATATGATAAAATATTTGAAAGAATGCTAAATAGGCAACAGATGTACGTACTATTTAAAGCACTGAATTTCGATAACAGAGAGTCTTGGAAGTTCTAAACTGCGACGAGTTAAATCTGAAATGGTTTTATCCTTTTATCGACTACCTGCATCTCAAATCGCTTCAGTTTTAGCTGTGGAGCACGCAAATTATCCAAGTCATCATTTAAATTGTTTTCTTTCTGTACAAAACAATGTCAAACTTAAATTCGAAATTAAATGTTTTGATTGCAGCAAATGTTATTTAACGAAAATAATTCAAACTGCATTTCACTACTCTTTCCTCCATGTGTAACTGCAGTTATATTCGAGGGATTAAAAACTACTGGATTTGGGTGTACACGGGACTTCAAGGACTTCGAGGGATTTTAAAAGACTTCAAATGATAAGTTTGGTTGGGCTTAACAAATTTTGGTTTGATTGCAACAAAAAGCTTGTTGACAAAAAAAATTTGTTTAATCCAATTAAAAGTATTTGGCTCAATTTACCAAAAGATTTTTTTTGTGTGCATTCAATCGAAGTTTTTGGTTAGTTCAACAAAATATTTATTTGTACGTATATCAATTAAATTATTTGGTTGATCCAACCTGCTTGGATCGACTAAATCGTTTTCTGAGTGAATGATACTTCAGGGGCAGGTAAGCACTCGACTTCAATAGTAGCTAACCTCTAGGTTATATTGCAAATTCATATCAATCCGTGAGGAGATACACACATCAATAAAAAAAATCTTACATCAATATGAATTCTCACCTGTTTCATGAAGGTTAATGATGTGTCTCTCACAACTGACTGGTTTGAATAAAAATACTGTATGTTTACTGATTTTACTGCTTGAGGATTTGTAGCATTAGGAACGGTTTCGTCTGCTTTCCCCAGGGACTAAAGAAACAGGAACCATGAAACGCTTTACAAACATAATATTTGGTAGCGGAAGTTTTTTTCGAGAGAGAGAATTTTATGAAGTGGGCGCTAAAAAACTTATCGATTTTAATTTTTTTCTACAATATAAAGGAGTGACATAATTAAAGAATTGTTCTTCATAATTTATCATTAATTAAAATAAATGCCTCCAAACGAGAGGTCCAATGGGTTCGAGAGTAACTGTAAATAGAATCATTATAATAGAAAAAATCGAATTGATGGGGATTCAATTTGAAATATAGAGCCTCGAGGTGCCAAACTTCGAGAAATAATGGCTATCAAAAATAGTTATCAAACGGTATCCTAAAATTTCGAAAAAAAGCTTTAAAAGAATCTCGAAAGGATTCAAGAGAATAAACAAAGTTTCTTAAAAGGCTTGGGAAACTTTAGAAGATGATAAGGATTTTTTTTAACATTTTGAATGATTTGTCAAATTTTTCATAAAAACTCGAGAGGGTTACCAATATCTTGAAGAATAAACAAAATTTATTTTATGAAGAAATATTTCATGATTTTAAGAGGAGAAAATAATTCTATAGGTAAGTCTTTGTAGCATCTTAATTACTAATAAACATTTTTTAGAATATTTTTCTTGTAAATAGCTGTTCATTTCTAAAATTTTACGAAATTTTTGCACAATGTTTGATTAAATACTTATTCACTAATTAGTTTTTTTTTACAATGTTAAATAACATAACGATTAAATTTCAATTATTCTCTCTTTAGCAATAACAGTTAATTATTTATCTTAAGCTGATGTGATTGAATCTTTGATATAATTTGTATCAATAGTAAAATCAGGATATTTTGAAAATTGAATTGATGTAAATCTTTTAGATTGAACGTTTTATAAAAATATTGTAATTTCTAGTACTTCAATTTCATATAGTAGTATGTGTTTTGAATTTAGCACCAAACAAATTTGATAACAATACGTATTTTCCCATCGTTTCATAGTCAAAGATAATTAAATTAACCGTACAATTAAACGAAGAAGCTCCCAAATATCATGTAAAAGCCATAGGAAAAATTAAGTAAACCGTTTAATTTTTATTATTTCCATATTAGATACAAAAGAACACATTTTCAGTCCTATTGATGGAAATAAAATTGGAAAGCCTAAAACAAAAGTTTTGCGAAAGAATGGAAAGGTCACTAGAGTTGCCACCTTTCTCGCAGAGTTCAGCCGACAGCACGTTTTATCCAGGGGGGAGGGGTTATATACTGTGAAAATCGTTTTCAACACCATTTCTTTAAGTATCAAGCTATGATGTAAATAGCATACCTTCAAATTTATTTTGTAATGTTGTTAATAACATTTAACAACAAAATTAAAGTTATACATTATAACGCCATCCCCAGCCTTGAGGGATACAAAGCCAGTGATGACGTCACAAATTCTTGGACTTACCTTTAGCAGGCGCCAGACACCTCCTCGGCGTCAATCCAAATTACATTTCCACTAAATTAGATCTTAATTTAACATACATTTATAAAATCTCTTATAATAAGTCCCTGGCTAGTAGTAGAAGGAGAAGGTGGGGGCGAAGAAACGTCGAGACCACTTTTTAAATTAACAAGTAAAGAAAAATAAAGAAAAAAAAGGAAATGACAGAGTTCATTTTTAACAAATGATACAATGAGATAAAAATGAGTATTAAACTAAAATTCAGAAATTAGCTTGGGAGGAAAGAAAAGATTTAATTATTCCATTTTAGGAAAAACAAGATTTGCCTGAAGGGCACGACCTGACAATGATTTACTACGTTATTATGCGACTCGGGTATAAACCGCTATTCCTGACGCAGCACTGACGCTAAACATTTATCTCAAAAAAAATCAAAATAATCCAACGGAAATTTATTCAGACTACTATCGAAAAATACTTGCTTAAACTAAAGTAAAAGATAAAATAAAACAAAATGTAGTCTTTTGTTTCATTTTATACCACTCAAACAACACTCTCAATGACCCAAAAACGAAATAGTTCTACACGCGAATATTAAAACAAATCATCTTAAATGAATCAGACACCGAACATGACTTACAGAAGGGAGAGAGAAATTGACATGACGCCTAACTTTATTTCCAAAGAAATTTGATGTCCCCGTTGGAAAATGCCAAACCTGGCTCCAAATCTCGAACTAACTTCCAGGAATCGGACGTCCAGTAGAAACCGTCAAGACTTCCTCTCTGTGAGAACGACCAACATGAACTGCTGTGTAGCGTCGTTTTAGCGATTCTCCCGCTCGTTTTCCTTATTCACCGGTCGTGTCCGATAGGTGCTGCCCCCTTACGCTCCACGTCCAGCCTTCATCGGTAAAGCTGATTCCACTATGGCCATCGCTGATGGTCATGCGCTCATCCTCATCCTGTGTCAAACGTGCCAGTAGTGGCAAAGATGGCTGCCTGTCTATTGTGACACGTGCCGAGCCGGTTGTTATACCAGCAGTCTCTAATGGCTGTAGACGATTGACTTTTAACCCTTGATGGAGTGGATTAAATACCGGGTCGGAGTGTACATAGAAGTGGACCGTGAAAGTGTGATAGGTGGTGGCAATGCCATGATGTTAGGCCGATCGACGAGCGGTGATTTCAAAGGATCCTCTTCAGTATTTCCCAGCAAGGAAGAAAAAGAAGAAAAAAAGGAATTCCGAAGATCTTTACTGGATTTAGGACTCCAAATTTTCCAAAGAAACAAAGGTAGGACGTCTGATCCCTTGGTAAAAATATAGTAAAATTACCTAACCTTAACCTGAAATTGACTCATTCAACATTATATTCATTTTAAGTTCATGCTGGTCATTTAATATGTCGTGATCTTCTTTTATATTTGTATATTAATCAGGGGGGGAGGATACCCAACGAGTGGCAAGCCACTACGTTACAGTGTAAACATAAATGAACTTTCTAAAATTCGATCTTTTAACTATTATTTAACAGCTAGAGTTGGATTTTAAGAAAAATGTGGAAGATTTCGTACAGAGAAATATAATTTCCGAAGAGGTTGCTTGCTCTTTCGAATTATTATTCTTTAAATCTTGGCCCTCAATAGCCGACAAAAACGTCACCAACTGTAGCAAGTCAAGAATTAGGGAGATAAAAGATTATATCCAAACGCACACTGAATTGTTACAGCAGCGTAAGTTATTATTTTTCTTAAGAATCGGATTTCATAAGAAATATTCTAACTCATATTTTGAATGACACAACATGTAATAGCACGTTTGCAAATTAGACTGGCATCCACTCTTCCCGATGTTCCTCATATTTCGAAAAACTTATGCGTTTAAACACATACATGATATTTAACGCTTTCAAAAAGGATCTTATTTATTTTTAGGAATTCATAACAGCATACTAGCTTTGGAATTACTTCCGCTTTCTGTCACAGTGAAAAAATCTTGCAAAATTACTGAGTCTGGAACTATTCAAGCGACAAAAGAAGATATTAAAAAATCTTTCATATTACACGATTATCATCCGTACACGATTATTTGCGGACAGATTGAAAATTTGAGTCACGTTTATGTGGTTGTAAATGGCGAGTTGTATCCGTCCTCTGACCCGATCCGCGCTGTAGAAAGTTGCTTTAAGTGTTTGAATGCTTTAAACTGTTGCCCCTTTCTGTGTGACTATGTTTATAATTTTATTACAAAACAAATCTATGGACTACACTCGAGATTCCCTGCAACGAGATTCTCTGCAACGAACAGCTGGTCTGCCCCTCTTCCCCCACTACCACAAAATAGAGAGCATTACATATATATTGATATATATATAGTGAGTAAATGGTTAGTGTAGTGGGGGACCCTCTCGCGGTCGTTACAGAGCACACTCCAATTCCCGAGCTTCTCGTTTCAGGGAATCTCGAGTGTACCTGTAGAAAAAACCTATGCGGCCGTTAGTAAGCTTATTACAGATTTGAGTAAACTGTGAGATTAGCATGAACCTGTTTTAGTTTACCCGATTACATTTCTACTTTACCTGTATTGCGTCTTACTTTTTAATTAAAATGGATTTAAGCTATTACTTCATCACATTTTAACGCTCGTTCTTGCTTTATATGGTGATTCTACTCTTCCACGAAAAGTAGTACAAATTATTATTGACCATTTGAATCATTTTATTTGCAGCATTTTCTTACCAGCTTTGAAAAATGAAATTATATCAGAATTAAAAGGGAAAAATATCCGTCCCGAAACTGTAAATAATATTGAGAAATGCTTTCGCAGTTAGAGTTCAGTTTTCACGCACATACTCACAGAGCATAAACTATTCAAACTTTGGAGAAAAATAGGTTTTATCGATCCTGAAACCTTTTCTCTTGGGTTTACTTTCATAGGAAGAATAATAGAAGATCAATCAGTTGTTATACCAAAATTCGCGAATGGAATACATGTACCCTCGCGACGGAATTTAAAAGTTTTTTTTAGAGATTCCTGGAATATTCAATGAGATTCTAGATAACATTAAAAGTTTATCGCAGGAATCACATATTATTACAAACATAATGCAAGCTGACCTACGGATTAGAAAATATTCACGAACATTTACTGGCGATATTGTACTGCCTCTTTTTATTTTTAGTGATGATTTAGAAGTCGGAAATGCTCTAGGAAGCCATGCAGG
>JAAAKG020142004.1:0-11719 GCA_010014905.2 Druon quercuslanigerum
CATTGATTTTAATGAAATTTCTTTGATTCCCTTGCTTCAAATTTCTGCTGTAATCAAATCTTATATTTAAATAAATGTAATATATATATATGTATATAAAATTAAAATGTTGTCAAAAGGACAACTAATCTGAAAACTTATCTGAAAGGACAGCTAATCTGAAAAATTGCACCCAATCCCAAAGAAATCACGTTAAAATTGCAGGCATAACCACGTCTCACGATCGTAAGATAGGTGGTTACAATCTGTGACGGAATCAATACAACGATCCGGTAAAAATCTTGTGCGCCTTGAGGACAGGCTATTGATCAGTGAAAGCTTGGCACCTCCAAGAGCCCCGATGATAAGGACGATTAATTTGACAGAATATTCCGGGTGCAAGCGTCGCAACTCCCTTTCAAGGTCTCTATACCTCTTTTTCTTTTCATTCTCCTTTTTTATGATGTTTTTGTCAGCTGGTGCCGAAAATTCGCTAACGAACATGGTTTGCTTCTCGAAGTCAAGGAGAACTATGTCAAGCCTCAAGTGTGCAACAAAAGCAATTATCGAGAATATAAAGTTCCAGTATATGCGACACTTCTCATTCTCGACAATTGACTCTATTTCCCTAGGAGCGTTTAGCGGAGCGATATTAAGGTTAATGCCGTAAGAGTGACAGAGATGGTAATAGAACACTCTTAGTGCCGCATTGTGCCTTTGGATGTAGGTCATTCCCACATGAGTTGGAAAACTAGATAGTATGTGTCCTAGATGCTCGAAATGTACATGGCCCACCCTGCAGCTATCATCGGGAATTTCTTGGCTCAAAATGTGGCGACGGTATGTTAAGGTGGAAATGGCACCATTTTGACATGCCAAAATGAAGCCCTCCGTGCCCGACTTCAATCCGCGTGATTTAAGGAAAGCAAAAGTTAGCTCACACGACATTAACTGATCCTCCACATTTCAGTGGAAGATGATGTGCAACCTCTTATCGAGGAGCTGTTCCCGGAAGTTTTTCTCTTATGCTTTCTGAATCTGGGCTTTTAGGAGTTAGTACCTACTCGAGATAGATCAGATTTAACGCATTCTGCTTACCCCTGATACTGTAGTTAAGTCTAAACTTTTAGTTTTTTATATTCTGTGCTCCCTCCTCTCCTCCTCCATTGAGATCAATACACCATAAAAATCGAATATTGCAAAGTTATTATATGAAAAACTGATAATTAAAACTGATAATAAAATTGGAAAAATACACAGTTATAAAATTGAAACCTGAGTTGTGGAAAAGCAGAAAAATAATTAATGGAAATATGATTTTTATTTTGGCCTAAATTTTTATTTTTTTTTTATAGAAAAACCTTAACTTAAGATACTGAAAAGCCGACACACAAACCGGCAATGAAATAACAATGGTATAATGATAGAAGAAAATGCTGGATTCACTTACCGGTTTTCACTCAATTTTCTCCTAAATCGCACGCAGAGCAGTCATCAATGAGATGAAGAACACAAATAAAACAATAAAAACAAAATTTAAAAAATTAGAATACGCATTTTACAAAGTCGTATCAGAAAATGTGAAACTCAGTCAGGAAAAACAAGAGTAGAGAAAAATTAAAAAGCATAACATCCAAGATTTAATTTACAAAACAAGGAAACTACAAATTCTCGAGGTTTGTATTTTTCTATTTTAATCCCCAATTATACTTATCTGTTTTTCCATATTTCAAGTTTTTTATCATAACACAGCAATCTTTGCTTTTTATTTCAATAAGAAAATCCAACTATTTTTGTTTTAAAATTCTACTATTCTATTATTTGTTTGTTTCAAATTCGACTATTTTTTTCAGTATTTAATTATTTGGTTTTAAATTCATTTTTTCTTTGTAATCTCCTTGGTTGAAAATCACCTTTTGTGTTGAATGTTGATCTCTTTTGTTGAAAATTCGTTTTTTGTTGTTGTTAAAGCTTCATAATTTTAGTTAAAATTCACCTCTTTGGTTCAAAGTTTAACTACTTTATAAAAGAATCATTTTCGTTAAACATTGATCTCTTTAGTTGAAAACTGAACTATTTTATTGAAAATTCTCTTTTTTTGGTTTGAGGATGCATTTCTTAAACTGAAAATCTATCTATTATGTATTGCTTCGAAAATTGATATTTTGGATTGAAAATTGATCTTTTATAATTAAAAGTTTAACTATTTGTTTGAATTCAGGTTGAAGTATTATCTATAAAATGATTCGTTAAGAATTCATCGCTTTCTTCAAAATTTGATCTACTTTTAAAGAAATTAATTTTTTCCATTGAAGGTTTATCTTTTTTGTTGAAAATTTAACTACTCTATTTAAAAAAATTAATCTTCTTGGCACAAAAATCCATCTCTTTAGTTGAATTTTAAACTAATTTGTTAAAAATTGATGTTGTGGTTGAAGCTTGATCTCTTTGTTTGAAAATTGAACTATTCTATTTTGAGAAAACTAATCTTTTTTTGATAAAAAATCATGTTTTGGTTGAATTTTGTACAAATTTGTTAAGGATTAACTTTTCTGCTTGAAGATTCATCTCTGGTGAATGTGAACAATTTTGTTTAAGATTATTTTTTTAACGGAAAATTAATCTTTTCGTTTAAAAATTGAACTATAAACAGTGAAACTCTACTATAACGCCGATTTTATGACTGACGGTGGGTGGGATCTAATTTATTTGAGCCCGCTCCGCTTTTGTTCGTTCACGCCTGAGTGCTCGCCTGAGTTTCGTTCTTTTTCGTTTTTTTTTTCAAAATTAGTTTTGTTATTTGAATACTATTTTGTTTTTGTGTAGAAATGTATCCTTTATAAGTGAGGACTTAACTCTTTGGTAGATAATCCATGTAATTTGTTAAAAATTTGTCTTTATGGTTAGGCACTGATCTTATTTGTTAATAATTCACCTTTCTGGTCGAGGATTCAACTAATGTGTTACAAATTTTATTTAGTCGTTTAAATTAGTTGGTGGAAAATTCGTCTTTTGGTAGAAAATTCTTTTGACAGAAAAATCTTTTTTTCTTTGATAACGAATATTTTTTTTTGAAAATTCAACTTTTCAGGTTGAAAACTCATCTACTTTCAAAACAAAACCTCTACTTCGCTTGAAAGTATAACTGTTTTTGATTAAATTCGAATCTTTACATTCTCATCAGTGACGTTTTTATCAAATGTCCATGTTTCGGGACCGTCTAAACCCGAAAAACAGGTTTTTACGTATATTTATGTCTGTATATCTGCCTGTATGGCTATATGTAAGCATGTGTGTCTGGATGCACAATAACTCTTGAAAAAAGTAATCTTTTAGATTGGCCTTTGATACGATCTTTGAATGCCAGAAAATGAAGGTCAAGTTCGTTAACCAGCTAATTCGGATCAAAATTAAAAAAGTATTTTCAAAATGTTTAAAACCCTTTTTTTAACATTAGAAAATTCTATCTGTGGGAGTTACTTGTACTCAAAAAGATGAAAAATTTATCCTAATGACTTTTTTTTATAATAAAAATGACCAGAGTTACAGAATTTACAAAATTACGAAAAAGCAAACGAATTTTAAGCCTAATAAAGCAAAATATTAAAACAAATCAGAGGAAGAAAAACATTAGATTTTGAACTCCCTACAAGATTATCATAAAAACTTTTTGAATTTTTCTGGAAAATAGAAAATTCAAATTTTTATTCCACAAAAAATAATGAAAAATGAAAAGTTCCATTTTGCAGTCAAACTATGCAAGAAACTACAAAAGATTAATAGACAAAAATTGTGCAACCAAAAAAGTATAAAAAATGGTTATCAGTTATTTTTTTATAGGTCACATAGTTTTCGTTTTATTTGTGAAGAAAATAATATTAAAAATTGTGATCAAATTTTTTGAAAAACGATACAAGATATGAAAAAAAAACACAAAAGTTGTTAATCCAAAAAAGAGCTAACATTTTTTTCATTATGATTTTTTAATAGGTTGCCTAGTTTTTGTTTTATTCGTAAACAACTTTAAAAATAATAAAATTACGTTTCGGGAAACACGACACAGAAGGACAAAAACAAAACAAAAAGACAAAAGTTGTTTAATCAAAAAATATCTACAAATTTGTCACACGCTTTTGGTACAAAAATATAAAGTAAAAATAAAAAATTAACTTTTTGGAAATACGACACAAGTTGCAATAAAATGCTTAATAACAATTTTTCTTAAATGGGATCTGCACTTTTTTTAATAATACAAATAAGACAATGCAAATGCTTTCGTTATAATGGCAATGCATATTATGAATGGCAATAGTATAAATTTATGGAAATGATATACATTTTTCATGCTAGATAAAAATTTAATTCAAAATAAGAAACAAATATTACAAATTAATCATTAAAATTAAAATTTGTTCTTTATTTTTCAGTATCTGAATAAGCTGCTCCATACCGAAGTACGAAAATAAATGTAATATGCATTTGATACACCTGATAAGAATGTGTTCGTTAAACCGGAAGAAGCCTTAGCAAAAGAGAATTCACAATCACCAAATGAATTTTATTTTGTTGAAAATTTAACTGTCTACAAAAATTTTTGAATTAAAAATTAATTTTTTTTGTTAAAAATTCATCCTTGTTGTTTAGAATTTCATCTCTGAGCCAGAAAAAACGTTTTTTATGGAGGTGGCTGTCTGTCTGTCTGTAGCCTGTAGTCTGTAGTCTGTATGCTGTAGGCACGATAACTTTCGAAAGATTGATCACATTGGATTCTCCTTTGCCACACTTTTTTAAGGCCTAAAAAGAAAGAAATAGTTCGTAAACCAGATATTTTAGATGAAAATTCAAATAGTGTGCACATTTTCAAAATATTTAAGACTATTTTTTTCAAGATTTAAAAATTCTATGTACGCCTATTTATATTATTCGGAAACTCGAACAATTTATCTTTTTGACTTTTTATGATAAAATAAAAATGATCATAGTTATAGCATTTTCAAAATCCAAAAAGCAGACCAAAATGAACATTTGGAGCCAAAGTTGATTTTTGATCATACAAAAAATAATTAAAAATTCAATTTTATGATTAAACTATGCAAGATACGAAAAAAAATGAATTAAATAAAATTACGCGAACTGAAAGAATTTACAAATATGTCTTGAATAATTTTTGCTAGGACACGTAGTTTTTGTTTCAGTCGCAAAAAGTAACATTAGCAATTTAAAAAAATAATTTGTGGAAAAAGAACACAAGATGCGAACTCAAATTTACAGAATAAAGTTTTTCAACCCAAAAAGATCTATACATTTGTTATTAATCAGTTTTAGATAGGACGACCAGATTTTTTTTTTCATTCGTAAAAAATAAGATTAAAAATTTTTTAAATACATTTTTTGAAAAACGATACAAGAGAGGAACAAAATTAAAGGAGAAAAGTTGTTTAAGCAAAAAATATCTACAAGTTTGTTATAAACTGTCGCAATTAAAATATATTAAAAGTAAAAAAATCAACTTTTTGAAAAAGGACGCAAGATACAAATACATTTTATTTAACAAAATTTGTCGCCTAAATTACATCTACATTGAATATAAATAAATTAAATTTACGGAAAAACGACAAAAGTTGCAGGAAAATGTTTAATAATAATTTTTATTTTTATTGAATGCGCGTTTTTTAATAATAAAAATACTTTTGTTCGAATACTATTGCATATATCAGGAATGGTAATGATATAAATTTATTCAAATGATATCAATTTTCCAGGATGGCTAAGAATAAAATTTAATGCATAGTAAGAAACAAATATTAAAGTAATCATTAAAAAGGAGATTTGTCATTTATTTTGCAATATCTGTATACACAGCCACAGGCCGAGGTACAGTAATAAATATAATATACATTTGATATAATAGAGTTGAACGTAACGCAGAAAAGTTCACATTTTCGACGAAATCAAGTGCGAAGCCTGACATGCGTGATGAGAATATGTTCGTTAAAGCCGAATGAGCTTTAACGAAAGAGAATTTACATTCACCAAATGACAGTTGTCGATGCTTTGACCTTTAATTTGACAAGGTTTGCGCACAATTGTGGGGTAAATAGAAATACCAAACGCGTAGCGCAAGGTAAACGCATCATCGAGTGCGAAGCGCGAGATTCATACATTATAGAGTGCGAAGCGCGAGAGAAATATATTATTGAGCGCGCAGCGCGAGAACCGCTGCTAAGGGAGTGTGCCCGCGCAATTGTAAGATTTTTTAAAATTTATTTATTTAATTTTATACCGCAATTTTATCCAAGATTTTAAATTTGATATCTGGAAACAGTAAGCTAACATTTAACCACACCGGGCACAATGGAAGGATTAGATTGCCGAAGTAAATGTGTGCGGGTATACTCTACATCATTGATATAAATTGCTCTTGCCACTTCTGAATCCACTATCTTTTCATGGGACGATAAGTATAATTTGTTAGTCGTTCAGTGCGTCTGGAGCCAATCAGAATATAAGGTATTCTTCCAGTCTTCATCAAATTTTCATATTTAAAAAATTTATATAATTGTTCTTATATCACGACATTTTTTTTTATATTTGACTTCAGAATAAATTAATTTATTATAAATTTTCTTATCAGATCATCTAATATTGTTTTTATTTGATAAATATCCGTTAAATGTTGATTAAGGAGACATTTTTTTACTTTCAGTGCAGCCATGTGTACTAATTTGCCCAACCAAGGACAAATCAAGGTCCAATCCTGGGGATCTCTGAATGGAAAAGATGTGAAAAAGTTCACAATTAAAAACAAATGTGACCAAGAAGTAGACGTCCTTAATTACGGTGCAACAATTCAGAGTATCAGAACGCCTGATAAAAATAATCAGCTGGCAGACATTGTGCTTGGGTTCGACAATATTGAAGGTATAGTTTGAAATAAAAAATTCCATTGAACTGTTAACAAATAACCTGTTAAGATTTTACATTTTTATTTAAAGGGTAGTTTTCAAATATTTTTATAAAGTTCAGTTCAAGGCTTTTATTATATTTATGTATTGTATTTGGTTGTGAAAATATATTTTCGTCAGGCTTTTAAGAAAGACGAACTTTGAACATTGGTATTGGTATCTTCTTTTTAAATTAAAAACTTTGAGGCCATCCAACTTTATTTAAAATTGTAAAAAATTTATATAATAACCATTTTAAACTTATTAATTTATATTAATATTATTTATCAATTTAATATTAATTCATAAGCTTAGAAGTCGTTTAAATTCAAATACATTTAGAATTTTTAATTATTTCCTGGTCTATAAGTTCAAATTTCACAATTTTCGTCATATTAAAATTCTTAAATTTGAATGTAATAATTTTGATTTGTAATTTATATTAAAACTCTGATTTTTGTACTTAAAATTGAAATGACTGAATTTTTAAGAAGGCGAAATTTGAAAATTATAAGTTTACAGAGTTTCCATTACTAATTATATTTTCAACAGTTTCTCTTTAAAATTTTTATACTGAGCCCACCCTATCGAAACTAGAACTTTTAAATATCTAATTTAAAACTGTAATAGCAGGGTGGAATTTTCAATCCGGAAAAAATCCTTGGTCATATTCCTGTTTTTTTCATGGTTCACAACCATTTTTCATGCTCAATGAAATTTAAAAATTCTAACTCTTCAAACTGAAAGTTTTCACTTTATGCAATCAAAATTGAATGTAAAAGGCAAAGCCATCAAAGTGGAACTTTTTAAAATTTTTAACATCAAAAATTAAAGCCTAAGGAATTTTTAATTGAGAAATTTTTAATTTAAGCGTTCAAAAATGTGCACTTATAAAATGGAAGCTTTTAGTATTTTTTAATTGAAAAATTTAAAATTAAATGCATCTTCATCTGAATTTTAAATATACCAAATTTTTGCCCGTCTGCTCAATAAAAATATTAAAAAGAAAGAAAGCCTCTTTCAGTTTGAAAAAACAATGAGGAAGCAAAATGTGATCCCTGTCTACTCATTAAAAATGTTCAAAACAAAAGAATGGCCTCTTCTAATTTATAAAAACTTGAGAACCAAAATTTTCTCTATTGCACGTCAAAAAAAATCTTAAAAATAAAAAAATTTCCTCTTCCAATTCAGAAAACATTGAAACCATCAATATTCGGCCTTCCAAATCGATAAAAATATTACAAAAAAATTTTCTTCCGATACAGACCACATTTAAAGCCGAAATTTCCAAGCTTCAAACTCAATCAAAATATTAAAAATTAAAAATTACTCTCTTCCAATTCAGAGAAAAAATATTTTTAACCAAATTTTCCTCTACTAATACAAAAAATTACATTCCAAAATTTCCTCCCTTATAACTCAAAATAAATGTCAATAATAAAATATATCCCTTTAGGAACGGATGAACAATAAATCCGGTGTTAGTCCAAAAAAGGTTGAATTTCTACAGAAAGGAATACATTTTCAAAAATAAGTTTGTTAGTTAAAACATAAAAAAATGCAATCAAATTCTTGAATTTAAAACCTGAAATTCAACTTCTAACCAAACAGTTAGGTTTTTAGCAAAAAATATGAATTCCTAACCAGTAATTTAAGGGTAGACTTTTCGTCCAAAAAGAAAGAACATTCAACCAAAAATAGTTAGATTTTATTATTGGGATGTATTAATATATAACTTTTTAAATAAACATTGAGGTTCATTTTTAATATGTTAATTTAAAATATTAGGGTAGCAAACTGGAACTTTTTGATTTTATTGTAAATTTTTAAATTCGGATTCATACCACTATTTTTACAATAGTCACACTATTTTTTTATCTCTGAAGTGAGTCCGAGGCCCGAGATCTGATCACAAATTTACGACATTTTTCCCTACTTTTCAAGGATTTAATACATTTCTCTCAAGCTTCCGGTGAAAAAATTAATTCATTGTCATTTTCCAGCTTTACCCGGTCTCAAAAAAGTCCAGCTTTCCAATTTTTCCTTCTAGTAGGCACTTTGATTTAATCGAATTTTATCGCAGGTTACTTGGGCACTAACAATCCTTATTTTGGGGCAACTGTTGGTAGAGTTGCAAACAGAATTGGCAAAGCTAGTTTCACACTCGACGGTGTAAACTACACGTTGTCAAAAAATCGAGGAGACAACATTCTCCATGGAGGTTTTAGAGGATGGAATTCAAAAATATGGGAAGCCAATATTGTGAACAATTCTGTTGTAATGACTCTCTTGAGTGAAGATGGAGACGAAGGATTCCCTGGAACAGTAATTGCTTCTGCAACATTTACATTTAATGATGATGGTGAATTGAGCATTGAGATGAAAGCATTCAGCACAAAACCCACACCGATTAATCTCACAAACCACAGCTACTTCAATCTTGCTGGGCAAGTAAGTTCCCAAATCAATATTATTATACTAAAAAATTAAGAATTTACTGACAGTTCATCTATTCATACGAGGGGTGTTAGTTGAAGTTTGCCTTTTTTTCAATAAAGAAAGCACTTAATCCTCAAGGGAATCTCAAAAAAATTTTATTTAAGAATTGACCATTGGATTCTACACATTTTGCCCATCTTGCAGGCAAATCATGGATACCATTCCAAAAAAACTTTTTCTCTTTCGAGGCAAACCATTCGACGAGCCATTTTTCGACTTCTTCAAAATTGGCGAAGCGCTGCTCCGCGAGTGAGTGTCCCATCGCTGCGAAAAGGTGATAGTCGGACGGGACGAGGTCTGGAGAGTACGGCGGGTTCGATAATATTTCCCAATTCAATGCTTTTAATGTGTTCTTCACGACTTTAGCGGTATGAGAC
Source organism: Druon quercuslanigerum (assembly GCA_010014905.2). Classification (NCBI taxonomy): domain Eukaryota; kingdom Metazoa; phylum Arthropoda; class Insecta; order Hymenoptera; family Cynipidae; genus Druon; species Druon quercuslanigerum. The sequence goes on from JAAAKG020142004.1 coordinate 9,800, forward strand.
GGTGCGTTGTCATGTTGTAGGATAACTTTGCCATGTCTTCGGGCCCATTCCGGCCATTTTTCGATCAACACATGATTCCAATTTATAATTTGTTGTCGGTAGCGATCCGTATTCACCGTCTCACCAGGTTTAAATAACTCGAAGTACCCCACACCACACCCCATCAAACACAGAGCATTGTCTCACGGCCAAAGCGATTTGTCCTTGGAGTCGATGGGCCGACCTCACCAGGTGAAAGCCATGATTTTTTCCGCTTCGGGTTCTCGAAATAAATCTATTTTTCGTTCCCTGTTACAATGTGATGCAGAAAAGATTTCCTTTCGAACCATTCAAGAAGCATTTCACAAATGGTTTTTCGATTTTCCATTTGTCTATCGATCAGTTGGTGTGGTACCCATTTTCCATGCTTTTGGATTTTTCCCATGGCTTTTAAACGTTGGCAAATTGCTCCTCAGGTCACATTTAGTGTTTGTGCCAATTATTGTTGCGATTGGGTTGGGTCTTCATCCAATAACGCCTGCAATTCCGCGTCTTCGAACTTTTTCGCTGCACCAGGATGTTCATTGCCTGTTAAATCAAAATCTCCACTTTTAAATTGACAAAACCATGTCTCACATGTTCTAATCACTGGAGCATGTTCACCATAAGTTTCTACCGGTAATCGATGAGCTTCAACTGCTTTTTTCTTTTGATGAAATGAGAAAAGCAACGAATGCCGCAAATGCAACTTACTTAGAACGAAACTCGACATATTCACTGAGGTAAACAACTATGATGCTATTATTTTGGCAGAATGGAATTGTGTATTTTTGAAGGTGATTTTCCATAGAAAAATATGACATAGATGCCAAATCATAGAAATATACACATATCTTTAGCGACATCTATGAGTAAAACCGGAAAACTTCATCTAATACCCCTGGTAGATAAACTAGCAGTAAATTCACGCACGCGAAGTGCGCGTTCACGTCCCTAGATTTTTATATCCTAACATTACAAATATCAACAATTTACAAATCTATTCTTAAACAAATTTTTAAATATTAGGAGTTTTTCCAATTGTTTAAATAAGAATTAATATGTTCGAATTAAAAGCATTTCTACTCAAACATTTATAAACTGAACGGTTTTTTAATTGAAAACGTTCCAAAACAAACAGTTTTGGATTAGGTGAAATTTGTAAAAATAATAATTTTTTTAATGTAATGGAAAGAAGAGATGACTGAAAAATATAGGAAAATAAAATTCCCGAAAAAGAAAATGTTCAAAACAGGACATTCTCAAAATAATAAGATTGCTGAAATATAAAATTCAAGAATTGAAAAATTGCCGAATAATGAAATTCCTTTCAGAAAATTGCCGATTTATAAAATATCCGTCAATGTCAAATTTCAATGAATAGAATATTCTCAACTTTTACAAATTAAATTTTTTTAAACTACTATTATTTTATTCATTAACAATACAGTAATGAAATACTCAAACAAAAGTTTAAACCAGTAATATTATAAATTATCGGGAATGCTATTTTTCAAAAATTTTATTTTTCGTCATTTTTCAGTCGTCCCGAAGAGAAATGTAACTTGTATTATTTCTAAACAAACGGGTTTAAAATGTAATAATTCCAAAAACCAACCATTTTTTATCGAAAGCTCTCAAAATTTAGAAATTTCAAATGAAAAATTAAAGAAATTGGACAATTGTATTAAACTGAAAGGAGATGAAATTGCATGATTAAAATCTGAAATATTTTCTTATCAGAATTTTGAAAATTGGATATTTTAAGATTCGAAGGAATTAAAATTGTATTATTTATGATTGAAATTCTTTAAAATTGAAAATTTTTAAATTTAAACCTTTGAGTTTCAATAATTTTCAATTTCAAGTGATTACAATTTTACAGTTAGAAATTGAAGATTG
>JAAAKG020142005.1:0-33936 GCA_010014905.2 Druon quercuslanigerum
TCACAATCTTAAGATTTATCAATATTTTAACAATATTGATATAGACCAGTAGACAAACAAAATTAACATCTAATATTGATAATTTATAATCAAAAATTTAACTTATCTACTTTTTATTAAAAAATTATATTTTTTAATTAAAATATCATGTCTTTTGTATTTGATTTTATTTGTAGAAAATTAATCTTTAGGGTTGAAAATATAATCATTTTGTTAAACATTCATTTTTTTGGTTATCAGATTTAATTGAGTATTTATTTATTTATTTCAAAAATCGTATTCTTGATGTTTAAAATGCATATAATTAAAAATTCGTATTTTTGATTTAAATCAACTGTTTCTAATCGAAAGTTAAAATATTTTTTGGTTTATAATATTAATTGGTTAATTTTTCTCTGAAAATCAATAATTTTTGGTTGAAAATTCATCCATTTGGTTAAAAGTGGAAAAGTTTTTGTTTTTATTTTGGTTAAATTATAAATTTTTCAGCTAAAAATTTAAGTCTTTCTTTTTTGGGTAAACATGAATTATTTTAGTAGAAAAATTAAATAATTGTTTGAAAATTATTTTTTTTTATTTAAAATTCCTTTCATAATTTTCGATAATAAATCGATAAAACTAAAATTAATCTTCTCGACAAAAAATTCATCTTTTTGTTTAAAAACTTAACTGCACACTTAAAATTTGAACTCTTGCAAAAAAAACAACAAACATTTTTTGTTTAAACTGCACTAAATATTTAACTATCCTGTTTTAGGTTTAAAATTATTCCTTTTCATTTGAAAATTCGACTACTCAAATAAAAATTAGTGTATTTTCTTAATAATTCGTCCTTTTAATAAAAAAAGTTAATATTCTTGTTTAAAATTTTATATTTTGTTATTGAAAAATCCGGTTTTCTGGTTTTAAAATAAGTCTGTATGAAATGAATATTTAACTAATTTATTGAAAATCTGTATTTTTCAGTTTAATTGACCGGTTTTTCATACGAAAATAAACATATTTTTTTCTGGAATTTCGAAACAGGGATTTTACAGCAACTCTGTTTATACTTAATTATTATTATGAATTGAATTGTTTGGTGGGAAATTTATATTTTTCAGTTGAAATTTTAAATTCGTATTTGGTTGCAAATTCCTGCATTTTTAAAATTCGTTTTTTGTGGTAGAATATTAATCTTCTTGGTGAGTAATTCAACTTTTTTGTTATAAATTCATTGTTTAAGTTAAAAAGTTTAATATCAATTTAAAAATTCAGGTTTTTTTTATCTATTTGGTATAAAATTAATCTTTTTTGATGAAAATTAATTATTTCAGTTGAACACTAATTTTTAACTAAAATTTGAACCAGTCTGTTCTTTGTGGAAAATTTATCTTTTCGGATAGAAATTCAGTCTTTTTGGTTCAAAATTTACCTGTTTAGTAAAAAGCTTATTTCATCTAGTTATAATTTTTTTTACTGAAATTTTAACTATTCTATATTTGGTTTAATTTTCCTGATTGCAAAATTTAATTTTTTTCATTAAAAATTTAATTTCTTTGTTTGAAAATTCGCCCCCCTCCCCCCCCCGAAAATTTATCTTTCTAACCAAAAATGTAACTTATTTTTGATTAGATTTTTGCTTTAATTAAGTATTAATTTATTTATTTCAAAAATCGTTTTGTTCATGTTTAAAATGAAACTTTAAAAAATTTATATTATCCTTTTTGAATGAGATTTTTTTCTATTTATTGACAAAACCTTCTTATTTAAAAATTGAACCCCTTTTATTGTAAGTTTCTGTTATGGTTTTGAAATTTGTTTTTTTGGTTGGGCATTAAACGAATTTATTAAAAATTCTTATTTTTGGTTTAATTTTAGTTAAAAATTCATCCATGTGATTGAAAGTTGAAAAATGCTTTTTTTATTTTGGTTGAAATATAAATTTTTCAGCTAAAAATTTAGGTCTCCTTTTTTGGATAAACATGAATTATTTAGTAAAAAAATTAAATAATTGTTTGAAAATAATTTTTTTGATTAAAAATTCCTTTCATAATTTTCGATAATAAATCGAAAAGAAGACAACAACAAACATTTTTTTGGTTAAATATTCATCATTTGCGTTAAAAATGTATCTCTTATATTGAAAATAAAACTATTTTTTTAAGAATTTTTTTTTATTTGTTAAAAATTAATTTTCTTCACTAAATATTTAACTATCTTATTTCAGGTTTAAAATTATTCCTTTTCAGTTGAAAATTCAACCACTCACATAAAAAAATTAGTGTATTTACTCCAAAATTCGTCCTTTTTAGTAAAAAAATTAATATTCTTGTTTGAAATTTTATATTTTTTTTAATCGAAAATTCCTGTTTTTGTTTTTAAAATTAGTCTGTATGAAATGAACATTCAACTAATTTATTTAAAATCTGTATTTGTAACTTTAACTGACCTGCTTTTTATTAGAAAATAAAAATATTTTTTGTTTGAATTTCGAAATAGGAATTTTGCAGCAACTCTGTTTATACTGAATTATTATTATGAATTAAATGAGATTTAAAAATGTGATTAGTTAAGTATTATTTATGGCCTTTAACTGATATAATCATGTATTCCCATATGACCTACTTTTATCACCAGAAAAATATTAAACAAACTAGTTTCACTGGGAAACTATATAAAGATAAGGAGTAAAAAGGTGTCTACGCCTTTTATTGCGATATATACATAGAAGTAGGTATATAAACATTTAACATTATGTCACTGCGCTGAAATTACAAACAATCTATATAACTTTGTTTCGTTATGTTATTAGTTATTTTTATGTTAACATTGTTATTATTTTAAAAAATAACTTGTAACGTAACATAGTTACCTCTTTTTTGTTTGAAAGAATATCTCCTATTAAAATTCAGAATTCCTGAAAATAAAACCAAGAATCCAACGACCAAATTTGAAAAACCACCATAAAATGCCCTTTTGCAATTTAAAAAAAGATAAAAAATTTTCTAAAAAAGAAAATAAAATAACTCCTTTTTTTGGACAAAAATAAAAAAGAGGAAAGAAAAATAAGAAGGCAACAAACCAAATCTCCTCTCCTCTTATTTTATTTGTTTTGATTATTTTATTTTTATTATTACAATAAAAAAAATCCCGCTTATTTTTCTTTCCTTTTTTTTATTTTTGTCCAAAAAAATATATTTTTTTTCGTTATTAGGAAAACTTTTATCTTTTTTCCAGTTGCATTACGAACTTTTTATGATGCTTGTTCAAATTTTACCGTTGGATTCTTCTATTCATTGTCAGGAATTCTGTATTTTAAATTTAATTTTAATCTCATTTTAATTTCTTAAATTTTTACCTATTACATTTCTCATGGAGAATTCATCTTTTTTGATAAAAATTCATGTATTTTGTATTTAAAAAATTAACTATTTTATTGGTTGAAAAGTAACTTTTTGTCGAAAATTCATAATTTCAAATCGACAATTTATCGGCAATTTTTTCCTTCTTGTTTTAAAAATCAACTTTTTCTTTTCAAAATTTCATTCGTTGTGTAGAAAACTTTTTTGTTTGTTTTTCTTTATGTTTTTTTTTGTCAGCAAATTCAACTATTTTGTTTGAAATTCATTTTTTTTGGGTTGATTTCGACTGTGTTTGATTACAATAAAAATTGTTTTTGCTTGAAACAATATCAAATCTTATATTTCTTGTTGAGAATACTTCATCTTATTTGAACTTGATAATTTAAGAATTTAATGGTAATTTTTTTCGTTCTCTGCACAAAATGTGGCTTTTTCGTTCCATTATTTATCCTCTTTGGTGAAAATATATATTTTTTTATTTAATACAAGTATTATATTCTTATCAGTAAATTCATCTATTTTTGATGATAATTCATGTATTTTGTAAAAAAAATTAACCATTTTGTTTAGTTTAAAAGTACCTTTTTGTTAAAAATTTGTATTGTCGGTTTTAAAATACAATTGTTTTGTAGAAAGAATTTCCGAAAAACGGTTACATTTACAACAGGACAATTTAGTGGAAATTTTCTTCTTTTTTCTTTCAAAATTAAGCTTTTTTTTTTAAACTTAATTTCTTTGGAAAACAAGTCTAATTTATTTTGGTTTAAAAATTCAACTATTTTATTAAAAACTTGCTCTTTTTGGGTTAATGTCAACTGTGCTTGATTTGAATAAAAATCGTTTTTGTTTGCAATGATTTAGACCATTATATTTCTAGTCCAAATTTATTTTATTTAATTTTATTAATTTTATTTTTATTTATTTAAACTAAAACTACTTTTATCAGAAAATTCGTCTTTTTGGTTCAAAATCTGGGTTTTCCGTTTCAACTATATCCTTTTTTTGTGCAAAAATTAAATTCTTTGTTGTTGAAAATTCAACTATTTTTTTAAGAATAAGAAACAATTTTTAAAAAATCGAACTCGTTTTTCTTAAGGTGTTGATTTTGGTTAAGAGGTTCATCGCCTTGGTTGGAAATTAACTTCTTTCTCGGAAATTTAACTCTTTTGTTGAATAATCAAATAAATTTATTTTAAGATAGAAAATTCAACTATTTGGTTTAAAATTAACTTTTTTGGTTAAAAATGAATTTTTTCGGTATATTTTGCAACCATCTGGTTAAGTATTCATGTTTTGTGTAAAAATTTTAAATATTCTTGCAGAAATTTTAAATTTCGTTGACAGCTAATATTTTCGGTATAAATATTTAACCATCTGTTTAATAATTCATATATTTTGTTCAACGTTAAAATATTCTGGTAAAAATTCCAAATTTGTTTAAAAATTCATATTTTCAGGATAAATATTCAACCGCAGCTTCGAAAATCCATACATTTTGTTGAAATTTTAACTATTTTCATAGAAAGTCCAAATTTCGTTTAAAATTAAATTTTTTTGTGTGGAAATTTATCTTTTTTATTGAAAATTCGTCTTCTTGGTTTGAAAATGGTAGAAAGCTCAACCATTTGTCTGAAAAATAACTTTTTTCTTAAGAAATAATTTTTTCTGTATATTATAGAACGATCTGGTTAATTATTCATGTTTTTTGTGAAAATTCAAAACAATCTGGTAGAAAGTCTAAATTTGTTTGGCTACTAATATTTTCGGTATAAATATTCAACCATCTGGTAAAAATTCATTTATTTCGTTCAAAATTAAAATAATCTGGTAGCAATTCCAAATTTGGTTAAAAATTAATATTTTCGGGAAAAATTATTCAACCGCCGCTTTGAAAATCCATGCATTTTGTTGAAATTTTAACTATTTTGGTAGAAAGTCCAAATTCGAAAATTCGTCTTCTGGAATTGAAAATGGTAGAAAGCTTAACTATTTGTCTGAAAAAGAACTTTTTTCTTGAGAAATAATTTTTTCTGTATATTATAGAACGATCTGGTTAATTATTCATGTTTTTTGTGAAAATTGAAAACAATCTGGTAGAAAGTCTAAATTTCGTTGACAGCTGATATTTTCGGTATAAATATTCAACCATCTGCTTAAAAATTCATATATTTTGTTCAAAGTTAAAATAATCTGGTAGAAAATACAAATTTGGTTAAAAATTAATATTTTCGTGATAAATATCAAACCGCCGCTTTGAAAATTCATGCATTTTGTTGAAACTTTAACTATTTTGGTAGAAAGTCCAAATACGGTTAAAAATTAAATTTTTTTGTGTTGAAATTTAGCTTTTTTATTGAAAATTCGTTTTCTTGGTTAGAAAATGGTAGGAAGTTTAACTATTTGGCTAAAAAATAACCTTTTTGTCAAAAAATATTATTTTCAGTATAAAATTGTAACCATTTAGTTGAAAATTCATATATTGATTAAGAAATTTAACTATTTTTGTAAAAAGTATTATATTTGGTAAAAGTCATATTTTCTTGTTGAAACTCAATTGTTTATTTAAAAAATGTGACTGACAACTCCGACTTTAGCTAAAGCCTATTTCTTTTTAAATTAAGTTTTTATGAATTATCATCTGAATGATTTTGATTTTGAAATTATAAAATGAAAAAAGAAACGGTTTGGATAACTTGAAGTTACAGCATCTAGTAACTCTAAATAGTTTCCTTTTTTCGCTGAGCAACGTAACTGTAACTAGTTACTCAAAAAGGTAACATACCAATCATTAATCCATATTGAGTGGAATTCTTTCCTCCTTTTTTTAGAAAAAACTCTTTTAAACCTGAAAAAATTCAAAACTATGCTAAGGACAATTAAACAAGTTTGTAATCTTTTTGCTAAAACACTTTCCTTATTATTGCATTAATACTTCATTATTCACATCATTCAAAGAAATGATGAATAGTTACAAAGATAGGCTGATAAGATCAAAAAAAAGAAGACCTACAAAGAACCTTGCATAAGTCAATAATTGCTCTATCTAGAGATAATTTGTGATAAAAAAACATGACAATAATGATCAGTGAATCTATTATTTGCGATGATTGCTGATTCATCTTGTTAGCTCGTTTTACGCACTTTGTAATAACAAACATTTCCAGTGATGATTGTCCCATAAGAAACTGGTTTCAACAACAATAACTATCTTACTTTGTTTAAAATAAAGCATCTTTATTGCATCATCAGAGAGATTAATCAAAAGTTCATCAGTGAAGTAAAAACTCGAGAATTTGCATTTTTAAGTCTTCCGAACACAAACTTGAATAGCTTCTTTGAAGTCAGTTTTTCTCCTTCACAGAATGAAATATATTGACTTTTTTTCTTGTCAATCATGGAATAAAAGTTGCAAACATTATCCAAGTTAACAATTTATTTGATACTTCTAAGCAAAAAAAGAATTGATTTGGTGAATGTTTTTCAAATTTGAATATTGACCAATTGTTAATGTTTGCTTTATTAAAAGATGAATAATGTAGAGAAATGAAAAGCTTCCCTTGAATTACAATTGTTTTCTGAATTTATTGCGATTGGTTTCGATTTTTTTTTCATTTCCTTGCCATTCGTTAAATCCCGAAACCATAAAATATCGTTTCCTCGTGTCATATAAACCTTGACCTTACAGATCTTCAATGAGCTGACCAATCATGTTACAGACTTACAATGAATATTGATTCAAGTATATAATGTGGTTAACGTAATTTAAATCCTGCAGCTTTTCTTGGCAATTTTATGAAAAGAGATTAAATTTTGATCAATTTTTATCTGCAAAAAGGTTAGATTTTCTTCACGAAAATATGATTTTTTAAAGAGAAAGTTAATCGTTTAACAAACAAAAAAACTTAAATTTACTGAAAATTATTTTAATTTTTAACCAAATAGGTGAATTTTGAACCACAAAGATTAATTTTTGACGAAAAAGACGAGTTTTTATTCAAAATACATGTATTTTCAATCAGAAATGATCAATTTTCAATAAAAAATATCAATTTTTAGCAAATAATGTAATGTTTACATCATTAATTTAAAAGAGAATTTGCAACAAAACAAAACAAAAAAAATTTTTAACGAAATAGTTCCATTTGCAAGAAAAGAGATGTATTTTCAACTTAAATAACGAATCTTAAAAAAAATATTTTTTATAAAAGAGTTCGACCTAAAGAATGATATTTTAACCAGGTAGATTAAATTTCTAAAATTTCAATAGTTAAATTTGCAACCAAGGAGGTAAATCTTAAAAAATATGAATTTTAACAAACAAGTTCAACGTTAATTCAAACAGGTGAATTTTCACCCAATTATTTTTTGACAAAAAACATGACTTTTTAACTAAAAAAGATGCATTTTTAACCACTTAGCTTAATTTTGAACCAAAAAGATGAATTTTCCAGAAGAAGATTAACTTCTTACTAAAAACAGGAATATATAAAAAAATAAATTATTTTTTAATAAAATTGTTTATTTTACATCCCAAAGGATGAAAAATCTATGAAAAGGTTACATTTTAAACATAAAAATATTATTTTTTAACAAAAAAGTTAATCTTTTAATAAAAAACTTCAATTTGCTTAAAATTATTTTAATTTTTAACCAAATAGATGAATTTTCAAACAGATATGCTCAATTTTCAATAAAAAATATTAATTTTCAATAAATAATGTAATGTATACATTGATAATTTAAAAGAGAATTCACAAAAAAACATATTTTTAACGAAATAGTTCCATTTTCAACAAATAAGATGTATTTTCAACTTAAATAACGAATCTTAAAAAAAAATTTTTTATAAAAGAGTTTGCCCAAAGAATGATTTTTAACCAATTAGATTAAATTTTTTGAAGTTAAATAGTTAAATTTTGTAACCAAGGAGGTGAATCTTGAAAAATATGAATTTTAACAAACAAGTTCAACGTTCAGTCAAACAGTTGAATTTTCAAATAATTATTTTTTTAACAAAAAACATTACTTTTTAACTAAACAAGATGCATTTTTAACCAAATAGTTCAATTTTGAACTAAAAAGATGAATTTTTCAGAAGAAGATTAATTTTTTACCAAAAACAGGAATTTATAACCAAATAAATTAATTTTCAATAAAATTGTTGATTTCACATCCCGAAGGATAAAAAATCTATGGAAAGGGTAAGTTTTCAAAACAAAAATATTATTTTTGAGCAAAAAAGTTAATTTTCACAAAAAAACAAATTTTTAACGAAATAGTTCCATTCTAAACAAATAAGATGCATTTTTAACTAAAATAATGAATCTTAAAAAACTTATTTTTTATAAAAGAGTTCGAACCAAAGAATGATTTTTTAACCGGGTAGATTAAATTTCTAAAATTTAAGTAGTTAAATTTTGTAACCAAGGAGGTGAATCTTGAAAAATATTAATTTTAACAAACAAGTTCAACGTTAGTCAAACAGTTGAATTTTCAACTAATTATTTTTTAACAAAAAACATTACTTTTCAACTAAACAAGATGCATTTTTAACCAAATAGCTTAATTTTGAACTAAAAAGAGGAATTTTTAAGAGAAAATTATTTTTAAATAAATAAATTTTTAAATTAAATAAATTCATTTGCAATAAAATTGTTGATTTGATACCACGGAGGATGAAAAATCTATGACAATGTTACATTTTCGACCCAAAAATATTATTTTTAAGTAAAAAATTTAATGTTCCACTGAATAGTTGGATTTTCTATCAAGTCTTAAAATCCTGAAATAAACCAGATTTATTTAGGCTCAAAAATGTGTATTAAACAGGTTATTGAGGTAAAGTAAATGGTGGCGTACCCAGAGGCAGGCCGATGAAAAAATGGTTGGAATTGTGTGAATGAGTCCATAATTTGAAATATAGAAAAAACGTGAAATAAGAAATGTATGATGAAAGAGATTTAATACCGTAAATAAAGAATGAATTAAAAGACCTTAGATAATAATAGCCCCAAGTGAAACGCTTCACATAATGTCATTGCGAAACTCTTCACCTGGGGTTCTTGCTATAGAGATTGATTAGCGACCTAGACCGTGGTATCGTCCCTCTGCCGTTACCTCTAGCAATTTTTCTATGTACTTTTATCGAGGTTCTGGTGGTTCGGATCCCACCTAAAGGCCCTTCATTAGAATGTATAATATTTTTTGAATTTTCAGGTCGAACAGATCATCATTTTTTCTATTTTTTTATATACTTCATCTGCATACTAATGTCTCTGTTAGCAACCAGAGTCAGGTTTCTAAAAAATTGTTTATATTTCATTTAATAATTAATATGAATTAATGAATTAATTAATTTTAATTTAAAGAACTAATTAATTTACATAATTAGAAGAAAGTGAGAAAAAAAATTCAAGAAAATTGGCCAATATTTCGAAAAGACGGAAATACCATTTTTCAAATGTTGCAGGAGAAACAAAAAATTTATCTAAAATCAAATTTTCAATTACGGCCAAAATAAATAAATACTTACTGAAACGATATATCAATACTCTTCAATATTTCGTGTGACTAACATAAAACGACACATCTTTCAATGTTTTTTTTCTGCAATAATTAAATTTTCAAAATTTTAAAATACAATCTATACAATTTTGCACATTTACAATTGTCTAATTATCCAATGTAAACAGTGCCAATGAGAACTTTGCTCTATTTTTACTGCGCATCTTTGCCACCTCTTTCATATGGATGGGTCTCAAAGATGATAGAAATTACGTACAAATATTGAGCTTCTAACTTGCAAATATGTAAATGAGGAGCAGCAATAACAATTATATAATTAATTATTATTCATGCAAAGCAATCATGCAATGTATGCACATTTTCACATTTTCACTTCATAGCTATAAATAATTTTTATTCTACAAATTAATTTATCTCACTTTCTTCCAACTATATAAATAAATTAATTCTGATAATTAACATTAAATTAATCCATTATTTCTTAATGTCAGGTTCTCTAGCCGGCCATAATCGCGTAACAATAGTTGGGTCAAGAATCTACAAACATGCATTTTTTTGAAAAAACTGCTCTGCTTGCTTTGGGGTATTACTATCTAGATGACGTATGCAAAAAATTAAACAAAAATATTTAACCATGTGCCCTCAAAATTCAGCACAGTTTATCCATTCTGGTAAAGGGCCTTAAGTCTGAGAGAAAAATGAGCTTTCTAATTTTTTAAATAATAATATGGAAAAATTATTCTAATATTTCTGATTAATTTGGGTTAAATAGTAAGTATTTGTCAACTATTGTGAAACTAATTATTGATGTTTTTTAAGGTATTTGTACAGCAACTGACGTGGATACTCTACTATATCATATGAACAATGCCAGATATTTTAGAGAACTGGACTTTGCACGTGCAGATTTTTACGAAAGGACTAATTTGTATCGTGAAATCTGTTCCCAAGGATCAGGACTTGTACAAGGAGCTGCCACTATTCGATACAGAAGGTTCCTTAAAGTCTTCTGCTTTTATAAAATAACGTCCAAGGTACTTACAAACAAATTTATATACATGGTGACCCATTTTAATCTATAATCCCAAATATCTTCTAAAATACTTTATCTACGAAGAAATAGTTCGAATAAAAAGGTTCACCAGGACAGAGGGGGACATTTGACGGTACCATCAATTTTGACCTTGAGGTCAATTTTCAAGGTCAAATGGAGGTAAGACTCTTTTCTTAAATGAAAACATCTATTTTTGACTGCTTATTTGAAAAGAGCGGGGAATTTGACCGCAAAAATTAACTGTGGAAAAATTATGTTTGCGACCTTGTAAAGGTAAAAAATTAATGTCAACTATCTGAGAAACAAACAGATATATGCTAAAATACTTTATCTACGAAGACATGGTTCCAGAAAAGATTGACCAGGATTGAGGGCGACCATCTTGTCTGTACCATAAATTTTGAACTTGAGGTCAATTTTCAAGGTCAAGTGGAGGTAAGAACCTTTTCTTAAATGAGAAACCCCATGTTTACTGCGAATTTCACAAAAGCGGGGAAAATGACGTCAAAGATGACCTATGAACAAACGGCTTTTGTGATCTTGGAAAGATAAAAAATTACAAAAACCATTTTTCCATAGGTCATTTCCGACGTGAACTTTTCCTTCCTTTCAAATCCGCAGTCAAAGCCCTTTTCTTAAATGAGAGCCCCTATTCTTGACGGCGGATTTGAAAAGAGCGGAAAATTTCACGTCTTAATGACCTATGGAAAAATTGTTTTTGTAATTTTTTACCTTTCCAACGTCATAAAACCATTTTTCAACAGGTCATTTTTGACGTGAAATTTCCCGCTCTTTTGAAATCTACAATCAAAAATAGGGGTTCTTATTTAAGAAAAGGGACTTACATCCATTTGACCTTGAAAATTGACTTCTCGGTCATGGTCAATCTTTGTTTGAACCATTTCTTCATAGATAAGAAGGCATTTTAGAAGATACCTGGTCGTTTTTCAGACATTTGACCTGATTTTTTATCTTTCCAAGGTCACAAAAACCATTTTTGCACAGGTCATTTCTGTCGTGAAATTTTCTTCTCTTTTCAAGTCCGCAGTCAAAAATAGGGGTTCTCGTTTAAGAAAAGGGCCTTATCTCCATTTGACCTTGAAAATTTACCCCAAGGTCAAAATTGATGATCCAGTCAAATGCCTCCCTCGGTCTTGGTCAACCTTTTTATTGGAACTATTTTTTAGCAAATAAAGTATTTTAGAAGCTATTTGGGATTATAGATTAAAATGGGTCATTTTGAAACTTTTAATAAGGTTGTTTCCAAATTCAGTTATAATTTTTCCAATGAATGGATCTTATCATATATAAAATTCTAATTTCAGAAACACCCAGAAAATATTTTTTACATATTCTTTATTATTTTTAATTTAATGGTTTTTATAAAAACGTTTAAACCAAAAACTTTTGTATAAAGTATTTATTGATAAAGTACTTTAATGCAGTCATGTTTACTTATCAATGCATAAATATATACGATTTTAAAATGTGTTGATAATAGTATTTACTGTTTTCCTTCAACTCTTAATTTAAATATTACATCAGGACAACTTTTTTTGTTATATAAATATTAACAAATAAAGCCATCAAATCAAAACATGAGTTTCGTTAGTTTTCATCAAAGTGACACCATCTTGAATAAGAGTTTTACCGCCTTCAAGTTTTAATAATTTTTTTCTGATATAGACTCAATAGAAAAAATTGTAACGCCCTTCGGTTGTGATTAAAATTATGTATTAGAAAATTATTTTATCTAAAATCGTGAAATAACATCACTTTGAATGCCACTTAAGACTACTTGAAAGCATACTTAATAATAATAATAAGTATCATTTTCAAAATTGTTTTAATTCTGAATCATTTTTTCCAATTTAAAAATTCACAATGTTGTAGACTAACTTTAAAATTATAAAAAGTTTTCTTACCAAATTTTGAAATCCTCAATTAAACGAGATTCATTGAGGCTCAAAAATGTGTATTAAACAGATTATTGAGGTAAAGTAGATGGTGACGTATTCAAAGGCGGACCGAGGAAAAAATGGTTGGAATGTGTGAATGAGTCCATAATTCGAAAATATATAAAACGCGTGGAATAAAAATAATTTTAGCGGTTTCCAATTTAAAAATTCACAATGATGTAGACTAACTTTAAAATTATAAAAAGTTTCTTAACTGTTCCAATCTAAAAATTAATCAGACTCAATTGGATTAGAAATTAATTGGAATTGAAGGGTAATTTATAAAGAAAAAAATGTTTCTTTATGAGAAATATTTACCAAAGGAATGTTGTGAAATAAGGATCAATTAATTTTTACATTTTATTTTACAATCAGAGTTCTTTTTTTTACTGAGAGAAAAGCTGAGTTTTTTTCTTTGAATAGCTTCTTACCAAAAAAATCAACATTTCATTATTTATCTGTAAAAATAAGCATGGCTGCAAATGTCCTACAATAATTTTTCATTTTTATTCAGTTTTAAATTGAATAATTTCAAATCTAAGTATTCTTAATTATTTTTTTTAATCTTCGCAATCGTAGAATACTAAATTTAAAGACTTCATAGTTCAGAATAAATTCAAAATAATGAAAAATGTTAAAAAATGAATTGAAATGCTTCACATTGTGTAATCTTAAAAAATGGATTCATAGTGATCTTATTGTCTATAATTTTAAAACAAATTTAATGTTTTAAAATTGTCTGAATTTTTGTCCATGATTTAATAAAATAAATAATTTTAAATCAAAAAATGTTTCGTTAGCAGATCTTTAAAATTCATAAGAAAATTCTAATTAAAGTGCTAAAAATTAAACGATTTGATGATTAAAAGTAAATTAAATTAATAAGTTCTTCAATTTTAAATGAATATTTTACTAGTCTACCTCCATAGGACTACGAGCTGATTAAAAATTAAAATTGGTTTAGATTTCAAAAGATTGAAATTTACTGAAAATAATTTAATTTTGAAAGCATTCGAGTATAAAGTTTTTATATCACAATCCTTGACAAGCAAAATTTTTTAAGTTTTTAATTAAATCCAAATTCTTTAAATTTTCAATATTCCAAAGTAAATATTTTTTTAAAAATATTTACCATTTAAAATTACCTAATTTTGAGTGGTTTTTTTGTTAACTAAATAATCACATTTTACAGGTTAATTATTTCAAATTTTACCTTTATAAACGGTGAAAATACGATGAATCTATTTTTTTGTTCCTAGATAAAATCTAAACGATTTTAATGAAAAATTATTATTGTTTTATGTGAAAAAATTCCAAATTATCAAATTTTTAAAGCATAGACTTTGAAAAATTCAGTTCAACTTAAAATTTTAAATTGTTAATTAGAAGTATTATCATTTTAATTCTATTAAATTTTATGTGACCTAATTTTCGAAATTCTTATCTCAAATTATTAAATTTTGAAAGTTTTAAAGTTGTTTTATTATCGAAATTAAAATATGAAATCATACTATTTCAAGATTATTCATGTAAAAAGACATTTTTTTATTTTTTAAACCCTAAATTTAAAGTAACAGTTTCTATAATTTTCGAAGGAAATTGTCCAATTTTCAGAATTTTAGCTTGACTTTTTCAATTTTAAGAGCTTCTGATTAAACATTTTCCCTTCAAATAATAATTTCTTTAACTATTTTATTTAGAACTGATAAAAGTTCAATTTCTATTCATTCCATTCGCAATGTTGTACTTTTTCAAAATTGTAAATAATATAAAGTTGTTTGTTTGTTTAAAAAAATACTACATTTTTAATATTTACAAATTTGTTAATTATTTTTTAAATTTTTTATATTTTTAGTGATAGAAAATTTTTTTAAATAATCTGAAGAATAAGTAATAATAATTTTCAAAGGATTGTTACAAATTAATCGATTTGAATTTTAAATTAAGTTTTTGAAATTAAACAATTTTAGAGTTTTGAATTTTCATTTTTTCCTTTAATAAGTTTTAATTTTGCATTTGAAGTTATAGTTTTTTAATTGGGACAGATATGATTGAAAATGTGTACAAATTTAATTTTTAAACAATTTAAGATTGCATGAAATAATACACATTTTTAAGGATTTTAAGATAAAAAAAGTATTTAATATCATAACGTTTGGCGACTACACTCTTTTCAGTTGTAAGTGAAGACAAAGCTCTTTGAAGTTTCAACGTTCCAGAATATAAATTTTTACATCTTGTTTACTATTTAAGATTTCTTTTTATTTAGAACATTTTTTTATAATAATAATTAAATTTTGAATATTTGAAAATGTGAGTTTGTTTTATTTTAGACAAATTTGTCAAATAAATTTTAATATAAAAAATATAATAAACACTTGAAATTCTAGAATTTATGAAGCCTCATATACAAGTTGGACACATGCAATTTAATTTCTTAATTTAAAAATGTCAAATTGGAATAGCTTCGAATTAAAAAGTGATTTCAATTTAAAAGCTTACAATTTTTTAAATACTCGATTTTAAACACTTACTATTAGAAATAATAGAGTCTCAATCACCTTAAATTTTAAATCATTCCATTTTCAATATTCTAATCTGAAAATATTTCAATTTTTAACATTTTCTGATTATCCTATTTGCGTAAATTTCATGATAAATCATTAAATTTAGAGAGTCTTCAACTAAATATAACCTTTTTTAATTTTGAAGGCTTGGAATTAGAAATTATTGAATTAAAAAATTTCTTCTAATGAATTTGTCCATTTTTTAAAGTTTTGATCTAAAACTTTTCAGTTTTGAGAGTTTCAGTTTAACATTTTTTAAATTTCAAAGACTGTTAATTTATCCAATTTAAAAAAAAATAATTAGAGCTTATACAAGTTTAATTCCTTTTCATTGCATTCGAAATAATTATACTTTTTTAAATTTTACTTTGTAAATTTTAATCTTAGCAAATAAAAACCGAGAGATATTCATTTTGAACAAATATTTAGTACAATGTTTATTAACAATAAAAATCCTAAATCACGGTATTTATCAGGAAAATACAAAACCTAATTCTCAGCGTCACTTGTCCTGAATGAATGACTAATCTTTAAACTAAATTATGCAAAAAAAGGGAAGTGTGTTGCATCCTGTAAAACAAGGACGTGATAACGTATCTCTTCTTAGTTTAAAGAGCAAATTATCATTTAGATAAAATAATTTTTTTCAATGAATGATAATAATTTCAAAAAATATCGTGCAAGGAAAAAAATTATTGTTACTCTAAAATACTGCGCTAAAATTTTAACTAAAATTTTAATTACATTTATTCATAACTGTGTCAAAATATGAGAATTTAAAGAAAATTTTTTCATCACAACTTGTATTTGATTTTTCAAGAATTTTCTACAATAAATCTATTTTCGAACAAAATTTAGTTAATTAAATAAATAATTCTTAAAATTCATAAAATGAATTTGTATCTATAATTTTTTGAAAATATTTTTGCGGATAAGTATAAAAAATATGAAATCAAAATAAATCTGTGAATTAAAAAAAGGTCAATTCTTCAATGAGGATTGCATATAAACATTCGATGTTTGCTTGAAATTCGCACAGAATGTGAGACACATATATTACATAATATTGATTTTGCTGATTTTGTATTTAGTATTATCATTATTATTATTATCGTATATGTTTTCTAATATTCACTTCTTCTATATTTTCGAAAGAACTCGTGTCAGCACGTGTGACAATTTGTTGGAATACTTACGGTTTCCGCACAACCTTGATAATCAATAATGCCAACAAGAAACCAGCACCGTCAACTTTTGGTCCAACCTTTTTTTCATAAAATTTGAAATAATCACCATTAACTAAATATTTGGTTTGTTCTGCCCATAATCATGGATTTTTGTATTCAGTCGGTTTATCCTAAAACCAACATTTTTAGATTTAGAAAGAGAAATTTTAGAAGAGAAAAAAAGTTTTCAGAAATAATAAGATATAGGACCTAAAATAAATGGAAATTTTTCAGTTACATTTCTGGTAAAGACTTATACAAGTAAAATATAAATAAATATATTTAATAAATATTTACGAAAGCTTTTAAAGACAATAAATAAAAAAACTGATATCTTTAGGACCAATTTCGGCCTGAATATAGTTAGGATGAGATTTCTATTTTTGATTAATTAATATTTTATTTACTATTTTTAATAAATAATTTTTAATAAATTAAGAGCGTTTAATAGTAATCTAATCTAGGTTTATGTAAAATTTTAGGAAATTTTGAAGAATTTATTCCTGAGAGGTGATTCTCATACGTATAACAATTTCCACTGATAATTAAATTTTAAGTTATGTTTGAGTTTTTTAAATTCACAAATTTTTCCTTCACCAACTTTTTATTACCTCTAGCCATTTACATTCAAATTTTAAATTTCAAATGTATAACAGCATTTTTTTCTTTTGATATTTAACATAGTATCATTTATAAATAAAACCTTACAATATTCAGGCTACAAATTTAAAATTTCCAATTTATTTATTTATTTTAAACAATAGAAATTATTTTTACACAATTGAAGGTAAATTTTTAACAAAATACTTGAATTTTCAACCTGAAAAGATGAATTATAAAAAAAATAATCAAAGTTGATATTTCCACCAAAAAATATAAAACTTCATCGAAAAAATTATTATTGAAACTAAAAGGGCGAATTTTTAAAAATAAAAAAATTTCTGTTTTGAAATAAAATAAAGATCACCTAAATTTTTAAACCTTCAAGCTAAGAGAGGAATTTACGAAATAAAAATTGAATTTTAAAGCAGAAAATATTATTAGTTAGCAAGCAAATTAACTCTCACGAAACTGCTGCATTTTTAACCAAAAAAAATAAAATTTTAAATCAGGAAGGTTATATTTCTAGAAAGAAAAATGCAACTAAAAAAAATTAATTCAAAAAATGGTGATTTACGTTTTCAGTTTTAAAAACCAATTTTAAAACACAAATTTTTCACAAAATTGTCAAATTTTCGACTAAAGAGAGAATCATTTATTGAAGAAAATAAATATTCAATAAAGTAGATCAATTTTCCACCAATGAGATTATTTTTATCGAAAAAATATCAAATGTCTACTAAAACAGATAAAAATTTTAAATGAAAAAGTGAAACTTGAAAAAGATAGTTGAATTTTCATTCGAAAAATATTTAATTAGGCTTATGAACGTCAAAATATAAAATTTTAAGGATATTTTGTACAAGAATAATTGAATTTTTAATCTGAAAAGGCTATTTTACAACCAAGCAGTTGAATTTTTAACCAAAAAGATAACTTTTAATGAAATTGATGAATTTTGAACCAAATAGTTGCATTTTTATATAGAAAGGTGAAATTTATAAAAAACAAATGAGTTTATAAATTAAAAAGACTAATTAAAAAAAGTAGTTGATTTTGCATCCGAAAAATTATTTAGTTGTCTTTTCAACACCATAATACGGATTCTAAGTAGAAAGTAAATCTGCTAAGAAAATACTTGAATTTTAAAATCCAAATTTTTTGAAGTTATTAACAAAATAAAACATGAATTTTTTCACTTTTGATTCAGCAAAGGCATATTTCACTCATTTTTCATGTTCAAAGCACATACATATTCAACTTCTTCCTTACATATAAAAAAAATTCGTAAGTTTTTGTGAAATTATTTATTATAAAAAAAATTATTTATAGATACATGTTATAAAACAGAGATGATCAAAATTTATATTGTCAAATTAAATTTGATAATTTCATTAATGATACTCAAGAATGTATTTCAAAACTTTTCCTCAAAATCTAAAATTCCTTCGTTATAGGACTGAGATTGGGATGAAAATTTAGTCAGGAAAAAATTCAATAATTTTGAAAATCAAATTTTTCGATAATTCTGATATAATATTCTTGTCTGTAATTTATTTGCTTTCTAATTCTATTAATTTTTTATTGCGCGATTTCGCCCTCCTAACGATTATAATTTTATCTACAAATTTTATTATTGATTTGAAAATTCAACAAATTTTTTTAAAAAACTCTTTTTTTTATAAAAAAATTCATCTGGTATGTTGATAATTTGTCTTTTTTGGATGAAATTTTAATTTTTTTTTACTATTATATCATCCATGCTATTTATTTATTTTGAAATTATCTTTTTTTTTTGAAAATTTATATTTTGGTGTTGAAAATTTAACTACAAACTTCCTTAGCTAAAAATTAAAATATTTTGTTAATTCGTCATTTTAGTTTCAAAAATTAATCTCTTTGAGAAGAAATGTTATTTTTTTAGCTAAACATGCAAATCTTTGATTAAAAATTTGCCTCTTTCGGTTTAACTTAAATATTTGTATACAAAATTAAAATATTTTTGCATTAAAATACGCACTATTGTAATATGCGATAAAAATTTTTATTTTTGTTTGTTTAAAAACTGAACTAATTTGTTAAACTGACAGTCATAAATAGACTGGTTAGATAATATTATGAATTAATAAACTGATTCTGTTGAATAATTATTTATTAACTGAAAGGTCAACTGTTCCAGTTGGAAATTAAATTTGATTAATTAATTAGTTAAAAATTATCGTTTTTATTGAAAATTCATCTCTGGTTGAAATATGGACTAATTTGTTGAAAATTATTATTTTTTAATTCATTTTTTTGTACTAAAAATTTAAAGTTTTTACTTTTATTTGAAAATTTATATATTTAAACAACAATTCTTATTTTTTAAGGAAATTAATGTTTATTTTTGAAAAATTCGTCGGTTTTTTTTTAGGTGAAAACTGATCTCTGTTTTAAATCTTGACTGTTTATAAATGTATCTTATCTAGTTAAAAATTTTTTTTGTAGAAAATTAGTCTTTTTGGTTTTTCAAATTGTCTATTTTGGAGGAAATTTAATCTTTTTTGTTTGTTTGTTACAAATGCCACTATTTCCATATTTTAGCATTCTTCTATGTAGGGTAAAAATTCAACTATATTTTTTTTAAAATTCAATTTTTTTTTAAATTTAATTATCTGGCGGAAAATTTAAGGTTTTTAATTAAAAATTGTACCATTTTTTGAAATTTTGTTGTTTTTAAAATTGCCACTATTCCATTTTTCGTTGAGAATTAAAATTTTTGTTGAAGATTCAACTTTTCAGTATTAAAAATTGAACTGTCTGATAAAAATTCGTTTTTTGGTTTGAAAATTTAACTATTTTTTGGTTGAAGTTCAATATTTGTTTATTAAAAAATCGGTCATGTAGTAGAAAATTCATATTTCTACGTTAAAAATTCAATTGTTTGGTTAAAAGTTCATCTATTTTGTAGAAAAATATTGGTCTCTTATGCTTTAAAATTTAACTATTTGATTCTAAATGCAACTGATATTTAAAAATTTATTTTCTTATTGTTTAAATTTCAACTATGTGTTTGAAACTTCATTTTTCTTGATTAAAAATTAACTTTTTGTTGAAAATTTATCTTTTGGGGTGTAAAAATCAATTCTTTCCTTAAACTATTCGACTACTTCGCCTAAAATAATCAACTATTAAAAAAAACAAGTATTTCTGTTAAAAAAGTAATTATTTGGTTGAAAAATTCACTATTTTTTTAAAACATTATATTTTTGGTCAAAAAATCTAAAAATAATAAATAAATTTGAACTTTTAATCTAAAAATATTTTTTTCCGTTTATTAAATATTCTATGATAGAAATTTTTGAATTTAAAAAAGTTTAGTTTAGTTTTATTTACATAACTTTTTACTTTTAAATTTTAAAAATATATTTTCTTAATACACTTTAAAACTAATATAGATTAAATAATATTTAAGTCAGGAAAATCATTAATGAAATTTTATAAACTTTACACTACCGTCGGAAATCATGAGATCGATTGACGCAAGCACCAGTAAAAATCACTGCTGGCTTTGAACCAGGATAACTCAACGAAAAAAGATGACAGGGCATTTTTAAAAAAACAGTTGGAAAGCCTATAAAATTCCACGTCTAGTAATGCCAAACACATTTTGTTTAACTTTTGAAGAGCATACAGCACGCGATGACTTTAAAAAAAAATTCTAGATTTTATAAAATTTTGTACCTAGACTTCAACTTTTAGCATGACCTAGGGAAATTATTGCAAAAATCTGAAAATCATACGACACAGAGCCTTAAATTTTATCTTTAATTATTTAATTTTTTGATGACCAAAATCACCAACTAAAGCCACAATCAAGCACCACCTCTGTGTGTGGCCTATTCGGCCCTGCTTCAGCGAAGGAGGTGATCAGCAGACCGGACGAGAACCGTGATCGTCGACTAAAACTCAAATCAGATAAGATTTAACATTTTTAATCGTATCTCGGGAACCGATAAAGATTTTTTAAGTTTCTTTGGCTTAAATTAAAGATAAAATTTCAGGCTCTGTGTCGTATAACTTTGAGATTTTTGCAACAATTTCCCTAGGTCATGCTAAATGTTGAAATCGAGGTACAACAATTTAGAAAATCTAGAATTTTTTAAAAAACTTACCACGTGCTGTATTCTCTTGAGCAGATCAAACAAAAATCTGTTTGCCATTTCTAGACGTGGAATTTCGTAGGCTTTCTAAATGTTTTTTTAAAAATGCCCTATAATTTTTTTTCGCTGAGTTATCGTGGTTCAAAGCCAGCAGTGATTTTTAATAATGCTTGCGTCAATCGATCTCATAATTTCCGACGGTAGTGTACAATGATGTATTCTTTTTTTTTTAATGAAATAACAGATAATGGCAGATTAAGTTGGGTAGCATACTTGAAAGATTTTTTGATTGATTATAATTTTCAGATTATTTATTGGGACGAGAAGACTATTTTCATGGAGCATCGATTTATTACTCCAAGTGATGGCTTTGTCAGAGCGATAGCAATTTGTCGTCAGCGATTATTGGATTGTAGTGCTGAAGCTGTAGTGGGTGCCCTTATGAATAAAGGGGTGAAACAAAACGGAAGCGTCGAGGCTGGTGTCACACAGGTCAGTCAAAAATATACAAATTTTTTCTTTTATTTCCTCAAAAATTCAAATTTTTATACCTATGCTATTTAAAGTATTTTTAGTTTTTATTTTATTGATTAAAAAATTTTTTAATTAATTTTTACTTCATTATAATTACGAATTATAATTCCCAATATCTTTTCTTATATTACTTGAGAAATTATTTCCTAAAAGCTCTTCCTAAAAATGACCCGTTAAACGAATTTTAAGATGAATGAGAATATAGTTTTATTTGAAAATGTTCCTTCTTGATTTTCACAAAATTTTAATTAAAAGTAATAATTTTTCAAGTATTTTACTAGACACAGCAACAAAATAGTTTTTGATTAGTTTAATGTTTATTTATTTTTTAGTACTGAATTTTATCAGAATAATTATTATCCAATAATTCTATTCTCTTCCATTTATCTGAATTAAGCGGAAGATTTTGCATATTTCTTAGTTCATCTTAATAGACTTGAAATTAAACAAGAATTCTTATTAATTTATCCTGAATTCTGTTTTATTGTTTTAAATCTCTTTTTAAATTTTCTATATTCACATCAAGTTAATAAATCAAAATATTTTCATAAAAGGCTTTCTAATTTTTTATTTTAAAAATTTTTTCAATCTACTTAAATGCTGTAAAATTCACGCTGAATTTGGTGCACTGCCATTTTACTTAATTCGACGGGAATTGTTTTTAATTGTTTCATTTCACCTAATTTCTCATAAATGTTGTGAGAGACGCTTAAATTCTCTCAATCTTTTCTAAACTCACTCAAATTTGACTGAAATCAGCGGACTTTTTTATATTCTTAAAAATTTATTTAAATTCATTAGAGTGCACTAAGAAATTTTATTAATTTATGCTGAATTCTTTAAAAATCTTTTTAATTTCTTTAATTTTTTCTATATTTACTCGAAATTTATAGAATAAAATAAATATTGTAAATATTTTTGAAGTCACTCTGAATTCTGTTCACTCCTGTTTTACTAAATTCAACGGAAATCTTTTTATTTTTTGAATTTTTATGTATCCTCTGAAATTTTTATAAATTTTGTCAGCCTTTTAAATTCCCTTAAATATTATAAATTTACTTCGATTTTATCACAGTCGATGAAATTTTTAAACTAAAACTAAGTTTCTTCCAAATTAAAAAAATTTTGCGTTAACTTGAAAACTGATTATAAAAACTTTTCCGATACCAAAAATAAATTACCCTTTATTTTCACCGTTCAAAGTGGAAACAATTTTTATTAGAAACATTTGAAATTAAATTTTACTAAAAACAATATTCAAAATAAAAAGTGGTTTGAAGTGGGTAATTTAAAAAAAATGTATACTCCAGAAACTTGAAACCTAAAGAAATCCGAATATGATTAATTAGCAAAAAAAATAAGTCGCGAAGAATTTTTATGTTAAAAGTTTTTTGTACGCAAAACCTTGGAAACCGTAAAAATTGTATTGCGCATACTTTAAGTAAATTTCACGGTTTAGAAATTAACAATTTTCAAATGTTTAATTATGGATTTTTAAAATTTAACTAATTTAACCAAAGTTTAGATTAAAATATTCTAAATAGTTTAATTCTGATTTTAAACGAATACTTTCTGGTTTCTTAAATTCTTCGAAATCGTGGAGTATCAAAATTAACGACTTGATAGTGGCACACTTTTCAGTTTAAAGCATTTTTAATTAAACAATTTTGAATTAAATGCCTCCAGGATAAATTAAAAACAATTACAAATTTAGGCAATAATTTCTCAAGTTCAAGCCTTAAAAATGAGCAAATTTTAGAACCAGGCATTGAATACCGAATTTTTTTTTATTCGAAAAATTTTCCAAAAACTTATCAATTTCAAACTCAATTAAATAAAATTTCTTTTGAATATTAGAATTATTTTTTTAATTTTTAATTTTTTCAGTTATAGAATTCTGAACTTTCATGCTAAACGTTAAATTTGCAATTTTCCCCTATAATAAGTTTGAATTTTTGGAATAAAATTGAAATGTTTGAATTTCAAAAAGTTTAATTGACAATTTAAAAAAGGTTTAACATAAAAGATTTAATTTTCATAAAGTAATATCAACTTTTAACATTTTGAGAACAAAAAAGTTTTAACATCATAATAACTCGCAACAACATTTTTTTGAATATTAAATGAAGTTAGGATTTGTTTAATTTTCTAGAGTATACTTTTTTTTTATTTTTTACTATTTCTCACTTAAAATTACTTTGTATATCAAACGTTTTTTTTTAGAATTATTCGATAAAGGCGAATTTATTTTTTCATTCTGAAAAAATGGTGTAATCCATTTTTATGCTGAGTAATAATTTTGTCAAACAAATAAAAATTTATATTTCTAGAGTTTCGAAAGCTTCTAACCTGAAATATTAAATTTAGTGTTCTTTTTTAATTGTCAAATTTTACTGGTTTCGAATTTAAGTTAATTAAAATTGAAGAGTTTTCTCTTTTAATCAATTCAAGTCTCAATTATTTTAATTATAAATAATACAATTTTCATTTTTCTTAATCTTATATGATCTATTTTTATTAAATCTAATATTAAAATATTTATCGATTTAAAATTATCGAACCCTTTCAAAACTTTAATATAAATTTATCAAAGAAATCAATCAATTTCGAGATTCTTGAATCAACAAAAAATTGTTTAATTCTGAACGCTTTGAATTATAGATGAGGCAATTTCAACTTCTTCCTAATGAAATGATTTGAATCTAAGAATTTTAGTTTGCAGGTATTGTGTTTTGAAAGCTTCTGTTCAAAATTTTTTTCAGTTTAACAATATCCAATTTTAAACTTTTTTATTCAAAAACGATACAAGTAAAATTTCTTATTCCATTAAAGATTTTGTTTTTTTTTTAACATTTTCTCTGTCTACAATATTTTAAAGTGAAAAAATTACAAATCATTTTATAATTTAAAAAAAAATTCAGATGCTTCCAATTCAAAATTATCAATATCAAATGGCTCGACAGTAAACTTCACAGTAATTTTAATGCGCTCTCTACTTTGGAATTTCATACAGTTTTTTGAATTCTTTTAAATTCACTCTAATTCTACTGAAATCAAGATATTTTTTTTAATTTAATTAAATTTAATTTGAATTATTTTTAATTCTTAATCATTATGACACTATCCCGAATCACTAGATTTCACTTGCATTTCTTAGAAATTTCATTGAATCCTTATGAATTTCTTGGATTTCCTTAAATTCTTCTTTTGAATTCTTTTGAATTCCATTGGATGTTTCTATATATACTTAAAATGTTATTAGTCTAGTGCATTTTTTAAAAATATTTGTGAATTGTTTGCAATTCACCTTGAATTCTCATTAATTTCATCAAATTCCCTTAAATTCCTCTTAATCCACTCGAATTTTATTTGGATTATTGCTTTTTCTTAATTCACTTAAATTCTCTTGAATTCATCCTGCATTCTTTTCTCTCCTTTTTTCTCAATTCGACGGGAATTTTGTTCAATTCACTCAGATTCTTATGTATTTCATCATGTGTCTTGAATTCTTATAAATGCACTCTAATTCCGTTTAAATGAATGGATTTTATTAATTTTATTTGAGTTTAACTTCAATTTTTGTGTATTCTCAATTATTGTGAATATATCTTGAATTCGTTCAAAGTCACCTGAAACTCTTATAAATCTCGTCGAATTCTAATTAATTCTTTTGAATCTTTTTGGATTAAAATTTTTTTTAAATTCTTTTGAATTATTTTGAATTCTTTTGAATTATTTTCAATTCTTTTGAATTATTTTGAATTCTTTTGAATTACTTTGGATTTTTCTATATTTACTTAAAATGTTATTAGTCTAGTACATTTTTTGAAAACATTTGTGACTTCTTTGCAATTCACCTTGAATTCTTATAAATTTTATCAAAAAGGTTCTCCCTTTCCTTAAATTCCTCTTAATCCACTCGAATTTTATTTGGATCATTGCTTTTTTTAAATCACTTAAATTGTTTTGAATTTATCCTGAATTCTTTTCTCTCCCTTTTTGCTCAATTGGACGGGAATTTTGTTCAATTCACTCAGATTCTTATGAATTTCCTCAAGTATCTTGAATTCTTATAAATGCACTCTAATTCCTTTTTAATGAATAGATTATATCCATTTTATTCGAGTTTATTTTCCATTTTTTTTATAATCCCAATTATTGTGCATTTATCCTGAATTTGTTCAAACTCACCCGAAACTCTTTTAAATCTCATCGAATTCTAATGAATTCTTTTGAATCTTTTTGAATTCTTCTGAATTTTTTGGAATTATTCTGAATTCTTTTGAATTCATCCTGCATTCTGTTCTCTCCCTTTTTGCTCAATTCGACGGAAATTTTTCGATTTTGAGAATTTTGTTCAATTCACTCAGATTCTTATAAACTTCATCAAGTATCTTGAATTCTTATAAATTCACTCTTATTCCGTTTAAATCAATGGATTTTTTTCCATTTTATTCGAGTTTAACTTCAATTTTGTGGTATTCGCAATGATTGTTAATTTATCCTGGAGTCGTTCGAATTTACCAGCAATTCTTATAAACCTCATCGAATTTTAATGAACTCTTTTGAATTCTTTTGAATCTTTTGGAATTCTTTTGAACTCTTTGGAATTCTTTAGAATACTTTTGAATTCTTTTAGACTCTTTTGAATTCTTTTTAATTCTTTAGAATTCCTTTAGATTTTTCTATATTTACTCAAAATGTTAGTAGTATAGTGCATTTTTTAAAAACATTTATAAATTGTTTGCAATTCACCTAGAATTCCTATAAATTTTATCGAAAAGCTTCTCCCTTCCCTTAAATTCCTCTTAATCCAATCGAATTTTATTCAGATTATTACTTTTTTCAATTCACTTAAATTCTATTGAATTCATCCTGAAATCTTTTCTTTCCCTTTTTTCTCAATTTGACGGGAATTTTGTTCAATTCACTCAGATTCTTATGAATTTCCTCAAGTATCTTGAATTCTTATAAATGCACTCTAATTCCTTTTTAATGAATAGATTATATCCATTTTATTCGAGTTTATTTTCCATTTTTTTTATAATCCCAATTATTGTGCATTTATCCTGAATTTGTTCAAACTCACCTGAAACTCTTTTAAATCTCATCGAATTCTAATGAATTCTTTGGAGTCTTTTTGAATTCTTTTTAATTTTTTGAATTCTTTCAAATTATATTAAATTCTTTTGAATTCTTTTGAATTCCTTTGGATTTTTCTATATTTACTTCTAGTGCATTTTTTAAAAATATTTGTGAATTGTTTGCAATTCACCTTGAATTCTTATTATTTCGTCAAAAAGCTTCTCCCTTCCCTTAAATTCCTCTTAACTCACTTGAATTTTATTTGGATTATTGCTTTTTTTAATTCACTTAAATTTTTTTTAATTCATCCTGCATTCTTTGCTCGCCCTTTTTTGTCAATTCGATGGGAATTTTGTTCAGTCCACTCAGATTCTTTTGAATTTCATCAAGTATCTTGAATTCTTATAAATGCACTCTCATTCCGCTTAAATGAATGGATTTTATTAATTTTATTCGAGTTTAACTTCAATTTTTTTGCATTCTCAATTATTGTGATTTTATCCTGAATTCGCTCAAAGTCACCTGAAACTCTTATAAATTTCATCGAAATCTAATGTATTCTTTTCAATCTTTTTGAATTCTTTTGAATTCTTTTGAATTCTTTTGAATTCTTTTGAATTCTTTTGTATTATTTTGAATTCTTTTGAATTTTTATGAAATATTTTGAATAATTTTGAATTCATTTTAATTTTTTTGAATTAAAAAGAACATTAGTCAAACGTTGAATGTATGCCACTTAATTTTAGTCCGTTTTAGTCACATTTTCTCACTTTTTACACTTTTTGCATGTTCCTGTTAATCAATAAAAAATTTTGATTTTACATGTTCAGATGCCCCACGTGAGACCAGAGGTTCCACCAGAAGTGGCAAGATGGATAGAAAGCAATGAAATATCATCAGCAGCATTAAGAAAGACCCCAGCTGTAGTTTCAAACTGCTGACAAAGGGATGACGCCATCACGAATGGCGTAGCATCGACACAATTTCACGAAACTACCATGGTCTAATTACCATGATCCTTCCAAGTGATAAACTAATTTTAACTTCATAAGTGACAAGTTTCCATGAAACTCTGGCTCGAAGTGAAAAGACATTTGCTAGTTACATTAATACACTATCAATGAATAAGTGAGTGCACTAAAATAAAAAAATAAAATTACACACTTAGACCCACAATTCAGTGGGTGAACTTTATATACTAAATGGAGAAGACAAATCTCGGAAGCGTGCAATTGAGAATGGTATTCTCAAAAAGTTCTGAAAATATTTTCAAGCTCTACACGGAGAGAAATTTCGGAACATTAATTCACGGCCCTGCTCCTTGATTTTACCTCGGTTTAGGGCGACCACTAAGATCTCGAAACCCTTGCTTTTAAAGCGTGGGTCTCGAAGTTTCAGGCATTAGGCCACGCCCCATTGCTCTCAGGTCTCGAATTCTATGCTTTTAGATCATAGAGTCCGAGTAGAGACTTTAAAGCATGTAAATATTGTAGCTCTAAAATCACGCGCTCCCGTGAATTAATCTCTTGAAATTTCTCTCCGTGTATTTAAAAATTCATGAGTGGAATCTTCGATGATTTATATATTGTTAATTAAATCCGTTCTCTGAAATTTCTTGAAATATTTTTTTATATTTAGTTATTTGACTACTTAAAAAGAAAGGTTGATTCAGTATTAAAAAATTCGTTTGCAGAGATTCGGGAGCATCTATTAATTGCGTAAGGATTCTTAACATAAGAACATAAACAAACTTTGTACGTAATTTATTTATTCTTTCTCTAGGACGAGGAAAGATCTTATTGACAATAAAAAGGAATTATGCTTTTTTCCTAACAAATTTTTACAAAAGTAACAGGAAATTTTTTCCCCCCACACGTTTAAAATATCGAGAAAAATCGGCCAAGTTTTCCGGATTTTTCTTATTTTTGAGTGACTGATATCGAAAAAGAAAAACTGTAAAATAGAAAATGTTATTTTTTATTACAGCTAAATTCTACATGCCAACAGTTTAAATTTAAGCCATACCCGTACACAATCTGACTGAAAGAAAATATTTGAGCAAAGAGCCTAAATAAATAAATTTTGCCTTTTTTCGTTCTTTTACTTTTCTTAAACTCTGATATATAAAAAATTCAATGATCAAATTAATAAATACTGAGTCGAGAAGTTAAAAATTTCCTTGAAATCGCGTCAAATTCTAAAAGTCCCTCAGGAATTTCTTGTAATCTTTAAAAATTCGTGATATACAATTTCTAAAAATCGCCTAAAGTCCTTGAAATTTGGGAAAAATTATGAAATGCTGTAAAATTCTTAGAAAGCTTTGAAATGCCGTTAAAATTCAATCAAATTTTTCAGAAATTTTTTTCCATTAAAACTTTTCGAAAACCCTTAAAATCCGCAATAGAACTCGGAAATCCTTTGAAATTCCATTATATATTTCGAAATCTTTTAAAATACTTTGAATCTTTGGAAAATATTTTTAAATTACTTAAAACGTTTGGAAATCTCTTAAAATCCCTTTAAGTAGTGAAAATCTAATTGAAATCCTTTGAAATCCCATAAAATATATTGAAATCTCTTAGAAATCCCTTATTAGGTTTGCATTATTCGAAAAACTTCTTAATTATTGAACCCTCTATAAATCTATTTAAATTTTCGAAATTCCATTAGAATCTCCTAAATTTTTTTTAAAACTCATGATAATACTTAGGTATCACAAGAAACTCTTTAAACTTTATTGCAATCTCGTAAAATATTTTAAAAACACATTTAAAATCTCTTTAAACACTTTAATAATTGCGAAAATTCTTGAAGCCTCAAAATATCGAAAAAATTCCTTTTTACCCTCTAAAATTCTTTGAAAATTCATAAAAAATATCGAAATCTTACGAGATTCCTTGATATCTTTAAAATGCCCTATTAATTAATTGAATGTCCCATAAATTTTGAAGTCCTAAGAAATTCCAGAAAATTTTTGAAAATCCTTTAAAATCCATTAAAATACATCAAAAACCGTGAAAATTTTGAAAATCTTATTCAATCTCTGTATATTCTTTCAAATTTTAAAAATTATTTACAGCGCTTTAAAAATACGTGAAAACCCCTTCAAATTTATTAAAACTATTAAAATCCTTAAAAACCAATTGAACATTTCGAAGTGTGACGAGATACCCTTAAACCCTTAAAATGCTTTTAAAAAACTTTGAAATCCCCTAAAATTGTTTGAAATCTTATGAAATCTATTTAAATCCCATCAAAAATCCAAATCATTTATAGCCCTTAAAAATTTATAGGAAACCCTTAAAAACTCTAAAAAATTATTAAAATACTTTAAAAACCATGGTATAATATACCATTGGTATAATTGAAATACCTATAAAATTGATCGAAACCACTCTAAATCCTTGTTATTGTTCGGATATTCTTAGAAATTCTATAAAAAAATTTTGAATCCTTTTAAATCTGTATTTTTAAAACTTATTAAATATCTTAAAATCCATTAAAACGCCGTGCAATTATCGTAAACTTCTTAATTTTTTTAAATTTCGTTAATATCCTTTTAAATCCCCTAAAATCATTTTAAAAATCTCTTTAAATCCCTTAAAATCTTTAAATGTTTCAAATCCCATAAGAATAACTTATAATTCTTAAAAATTCCTAAAAAACGATTAAAATCCGTGAAAATCAAGAAAAAACTTCGAAACCTAACGAATCCCCTTGATATCTTTAAATTCCCTTTAATCCTTTTTTTAATCCGTTTTTTATTATTGAAACTTCTCTGAATACCCTGAGTTATTTAAAATTCCTTTTGAATCCCCTTAAGTCTTTTTAAATCTTTTTAAATCCCCTGAAATCATCAAAAACCCTTTAAATTTAATAAAATCCCTTGAAACTCTGTGAGATCACAGAAAGATAACGAAATCTTTTAAAATCCCTTGATGCCTACTTTACAGTGAAAATAATTGATATATTGTTTAGTAAAAAATATAAAATTTTACGTAAGAATATATGGGGGGGGGGGGGGCATAAAACTCTTAGGAATCTAAAATTTAAAAATAATTATTACGTAATTAATCGAAGTTCCCATTGCTGATTGTTATAAGAAGTATTTAAACTGCGAAATTAAATATAATTTCAAAAAATTGAGAGAATTTGAATATGGGTGACAAATAATTGTGACTAAGACTGCACTCGAATTTGTATTCGCTCTGAATCGATGAAGAAACAAGATCGGGCATTAATCAGCCAAAGATTAAGTGCGCCTTAAAACTAGATTTATAAAAATCAATAATTAAAAACTGATAAAAAATGATCAGCAATAACTTTGTTGCTTGCAGTGACGCACTCGTGTTTTTAAATGCAATATGTGATTAATGATAGCGAGTAGCATTCAATATATCGGCAGAATTGTGGCAAGTCACGTAAAACGAGGAATATTTTATAGGTAATGACGCAGGTGTATTAAGATTCCAAAGAGTCTGCACATTGTGCAATCCACCTTTTTCATAAAGTCTTTGAGCACACTAAAACAATAGATTTTTCGATTGTGATAGCGAGTCTCTTTTTTGTTTGAGATTCGTACTGATAAACTAATAACTTAGAATATTTAACAATAAAGTTTTGTAATTTAAGTAAATTAATTAAATTAATTCATTAAAATGAATTAAGGCCACAAAAAGAGCTTCTGTTGTTCATGCCTCCCAGAAAAGAGGAAAACTGAAAAAAGATGTATACAATATATTTTATTTAAACTATAAAGAGTTCGGAATGAATTAATAAATATTATTATAAACTCTCTTATTCCAAGATTTTTGAGTCTACTATACATAAAGGGAACAAGTCCATAGAAATATATTCGCAAGTAATCTGTGTTTGATGTGAGCTTTTGAAAAAAGTAATGATACCGAAAGTGCTCAGGTAATCTTAGAAGTAAGCTGTATCTATACCAAGAATTACATGAAACTAATAAGTATAATAGATTTGGAAATGCTACTTATTATCCCTAGGTAAAAAATTTAGCTTACCCTTCATGAAAAATAATTTTCATGTTTGCCGTCCTTTTAAGATTTTATTGCACATTATACACAAATGTTTAGGAACAAGTTTTTGCATTTAAGAATAAAAGTTTCATTTGACTAAAAATTGTTTGGCTTGTGCCAATTTTCCAACGATTGTAACCGCCTTGTTAATTCTGCTACGTCAGTGAACGAACTTTTGATTGGATTTGTATCAAATTTCAATTTTTTTCCGAAATGATTTATGTATTAAAATATGTCAATGTAATCAGTTTATCACCCCTGTGTCGAATAAAGTTATAAGTTTTTACGAGAGACATGTGTCAGTTTAGTTCAGATTTTGAAATTTTATGTATAATTTTAATTATATTTTTTTATATGTTTAATTTATGGAATTTAAAATTTGCTAATTTGTAGAAGCTAATTTTTTAAAAGAAAATATGGAGAATCTTCTGCAAAATTTAACAAAAATTTCTGTAAGATTTACAGAGAATCTTTAATATGCCTAAAAAATCGTTAATAAGTGGAATAATTTTAAAAATGCTTCAAAAATATTTAGAAGAAATTTGTTAAGATTCGATATTGTGAAAATGACGAGACAGCTATATTTTTAAATTTTACAGTGTCAGGAAATTTCATCAGGTGAGAATGAAAGTAATGTAGGCTTTAGGGAAGAAAAATGTGTGACATTTAATTCAGCAGTATTGATGACATTCGAAACATATAACATAAATTGATTTATAAGCAGAAGTATTATAAAAATTGTCAATTCAAATTACAATGGTAGAGATAAAATTGCAAAAATTAATGAAGTGCAAATTTGAGATTTTTATTTATTTATATTATAATAAATTAAATTTGCAGAAAAGCTAGACTAAGTATCAATAATAAGATTAAATACAGAAAAACGATAAGAGTTTCTCAAGATTTGAATTATTCAAATTAAAGAAATGACAAAGTACTTTCGAGAGTTTATGGCAAAATGGTTGGAAAAATTAATACTTTCCGAAAAAATAAAAATGTTTCGAAAATATAGAAGGCATTGTTGTCGCTTTTTCTTAAAGATTCTTGCCACATTCACACCCACAATAAAAAATCGAGTTTCAGTTGATTGAAATTTATTAATTTAAAAGTGAAAAATTACATTTTCAGTTAAAGCAATCAATTTTCAACCAAGAAAGAGAAAATCCTCAACAAATTAGATAAATTTTCAACAAAAATTATAATTTTTGAATTCTTAACAAAAAGTGTAATAGCTGACATTTCCAACAGAACATATTTTTATTTTATATAAAAAAATTTTATTTAAACTAAACAGTTCGAATTTTTAACAGAAGAGTTGCATTTTCAAACAAGACAGATCCTCCAATCAACAAAGAAAAAAATTGTCATCCAAAATGTTGAGTCTTAAAGTCATAAAGAAGAACTTTTTTAAATGTTTAATTTAAAACCCAAAAATATGCATTTTCTACATGAGTAAGTGACTTTCCAACCATTATTTTAACATTTTTAAACGAAGACATTAACTTTTTAAATAAAATGATGCATCTTCAAGTATAAAAATATACTTTAACCAAATAGTGGAATTTTTAACCAAAAAAGACAACATTTTAACAAAAAAGATAAATAAAATAAATTTTTGACTAAATAGTTCAATTTTCAACCATAAAGATGATTATTTAAATAAAAGAATTGAATATTCATAATAAAAAAAAATCTACGAAAAAATGGAATAGTTAAATTTTTAATTAAAAAATATAATGTCCAATAAAAAAATTTTCAATGAAAGAAATAAATTTTCAGCCAAAAAGATTCATTTTTTACCAAAAGAAAATAATTTTTAGAAAAGTACATGAATTTAAAAAAAAAAATATTCTAATTAAAAA
>JAAAKG020142007.1:0-11719 GCA_010014905.2 Druon quercuslanigerum
AACTTCTAGGGTGATAATTTATCTTTGTATGTTGAAAATTCAGTTATGTGGTTAAAAATTTTAATAATTGTTTGGAAAATAAATCATTTCGTGGAGAATTTATTTATTTTATTAAAATATCATTTTCCCCCATCATTTTTGGGTGGAAGTGTATTTCTTCTGGTTGAAAATTCTTTTTGTTTGTACATGCAACTGTCTGGCTGAAAATTAATTTATATTTTTTTGGAAATTTAAATATTTGGTTTAAAACTGTTATTTTTTTAAATTAACTTTTTCTTTCAAAAATCAACTGTCCTCTAAAATAGACATATTTTTATCTTCAAAATGTATCAATCTGGTTCAAATATTAATAATTTGCATAGATGGAAGGGCATTTTTTCTAAAATATTAACGGTGATTAAACATCCAATTTTCAATTAATTTTTTTTTATTACGAGCTATTTCGTTTTTTGATGAAAAATCATTCCCTCTATTTTAATAATTATATTCAGCCAATACCAATTTTAAACTAAATTTGAGAACATTTGAAAGTTACGCGGTCCACTTTAAATATTTATTTTATTTTAAATAACAATTAAGAAAAATTTTCAATTTTTATGTTTATTTTTCAGATTAACACTAATGATTAAACTAATCAATTTCTAGGGTTTCAAAAGAGCAACTAATTTAGCAACAATTTGTGAAATGACCACTTTGCAAAAGTCTTTTTTTTTAATTTTAAAATAAAATATAACAGAAGAGTATATAATTGTATAAATTAAATTACTTTATTTCGGTTAGACATATTTGAATATTAAATTTAGTGAAGATCTGAGTCTGCATATCTCATAATTTATTCAATATCCAAATTCCATTTCTAGAGCAGAAATTGTCAAGTCAACTCATGTCTGTCCGAAGTAACGAGCATCAATTATTCCATCGGGTTCTAAATTCAATCTAAAGTATAATTTCCCTTCTTTATTTTATTCAATATATTTTAAAAATATAAAAAAAAATCTTTTTTTATGTTTGAAATTTGAATTTTTTTAAATCAAATATACAATCCCTTTTATCAAGGAAAATCATAGGAAACCTTACGAGAATTGAGAAAAAATTTTACTTTTTAATTACTATTGCGCGCTCAAATTAAGGCTCTTAATTTTTATGTAGTACTAATTTCTATCTTAAAACGATTACTTCGGGAAAATAATTTTTTGAAAAACAAGAAAAAAATCTGCTTAAGCTCGGATTTGAAGCGGGAACGTCACTATGCACCCCAATTAGTGGCGTTCAAATTAAAATGTGTGGCATAAAAATTGTTATGAAAAATTTAGAATCTCGGACTTGAACATCTTTAAATAATAATAACATTTTAAAAACATTAATTAGATAGGAGGTTCGTAATTTTGAGCGATTTTAGGTTATTTTAGCGTTTCACACCAGAATTTGGCATTTATAATCATCAACTATTAGATTTAAATAGTTTTTTTTAACCATTTACCTTTTTTAGTTTTTTTTATCTTTTTTTATTGGAAACTTTCATTTAGTTAAAAAAAATTAATAGACTTTATATCTTCCCAATTTTCAACAGTTTTAGGTTATGCTAGCGTTTTTCATTATAAATTGGTATTTTTAATGATAAAATATTAGATTTTTTCAACAATTTACGTTTTTCGTTTGTTGTTTTATATTTTGATAGTCTTCTAATTTTCTAAAAATTGTAGGTTACGTTAGAGTTTTAAGCCAGAAATGAGTACTTTTTAACGGAAAATTAATTAACTTAATACGACAATTTTTCCACGAATTTACGATTTTTGATTTTGTTATATTTCTTTCACGGGAAATTTTTATTTTTGAAGAAAAATCAATAGATTTTAAAGTTTGCAATTCTCAACAATTTTAGGTTATGTTAGCGTGCTATACCTGAAATGGGTATTTTTAATCAGAAATTTTTAGATTTGAATTTTTTCTCAAATTACTTTTATCGATTTTTTTATCTTTTTTTACCGGATATTAAAATTTAAAACAATCATTAGTTTTTAAAGCTTCCCAATTTTTAACAGTTATAGGTTACGTTTGCGTTTTTTTAAATCAGAAATTGGTATTTTTAATGAGAAAATATTAAATTTAAATATTTAGTCAACAAATCATGTTTTTCGGTTTTGATATCTTTCGTTAACCAAAATTTCAATGGTTTGACTAAAAATGTAATGGTTTATTTAAATTTCGAACAATTTTAGGTTACTTTAGCGTTTTATACCACAAATGGGCATTTACAATCAGAATCTTTTATCATAGTAAAAGATTTTTTCAGTGAATTGAAGCTTTTTTGGTTTTTTAATCTTTTGTTTTCTCAAAGTATTGCATTTTTAACCAAAATGGTTAGATTTGAAAGGTTTATAATTTTTCGATAATTTAAGACGATTGTATTGTTATGTAAGCGTTTTACACAAGAAATTGGTATTGTTAATTATAAACTATTAGATTTAAAGATTTTTTCAACAATTTACGTTTCTTGGCTTTTTTATCCTTTTTTCACCGAAAATTTGTATTTTGGTTAAAAACATCATTAGACTTTAAAGCTTCCCAACTTTCAACAGTTTTAGGTTATGTTAGCATTTTTTATCAGAAATTGGTATTTTTATTAAGAAAATATTAAATTTAAAGATTTTTTCAACTATTTACGTTTTTCGGTTTTATATTTTTTACATGAAATTCACGTTTTTTCGAACAATTTTAGGTTACGTTAGAGTTTTAAGTCAGAAATGAGTACTTTTGAACGGAAAAATAATTAATTTAATACGACGATTTTTCCACCAATTTACAATTTTTGGTTTTGTTATATTTCTTTCACGGGAAATTTTTATTTTTGAAGAAAAATCATTAGATTTTAAAGTTTGGAATTTTCGACAATTTTAGGTTATGTTAGCGTTTTATAACCTGAATAAGTGTTTTTAATCAGAAACTATTAGATTTGAATTTTTTCTCCAAAGTTACTTTTATCGATTTTGTTATCTTTTTTTTTTACCGGAAATTAAAATTTAAAACAATTATTAGATTTTTAAGCTGTCCAATTTTTACCAGTTTTAGGTTAGGTTAGGGTTTTTCATTCGAAATTGGTATTTTTGATGAGAAAATATTAAATTTAAAGATTTTTTCAATTATTCATGTTTTTCGGCTTTGTTATATTTCTTTAACAAAAATTTCAATGGTTTGACTAAAAATGTAATGGTTGAATTAAATTTTGAACAATTTTAGGTTACTTTAGCGGTTTTATACCACAAATGGGCATTTATAATCAGAAACTTCTATCACAGTAAAAGATTTTTTCAGCGAATTTAAGTTTTTTGGGTTTTTAATCCTTTTTTCCCAGAGGATTTTATTTTTAACCAAAATGGTTAGATTTTAATGTTTTATAATTTTTTGATAATTTAAGACGATTTTATCGCTATGTTAGCGCTTTGCACCAGAAATTGGTATTTATAATTATAAACTATTATATTTAAAGATTTCTTCTAAAATTTACTTTTCTTGGTTTTGTTATCTTTTTTTTACTGAAAATTTCAATTTTGGTTAAAAACATCATTAGACTTTAAAGCTTCCCAATTTTCAACAGTTTTAGGTTATGTTAGCATTTTTCATCAGAAAATGGTATTTTTAATGAGAAAATATTAAATTCAAAGATTTTTTCAACAATTTACGTTTTTCGGTTTTATATTTTTTACATGAAATTTACGTATTTAAAAAACAAAAAATATCAGATTTTGAAGGACTACAATTTTCTAACAACTTTAGCTTACGTTAGAGTTTTAAGACAGAAATGAGTACTTTCAAACAGAAAAATAATTAACTTAATACGACGATTTTTCCATCAATTTACGATTTTTGGTTTTGTTATATTTCTTTCACCGGAAATTTTTATTTTTGAAGAAAAATCATTAGATTCGAAAGTTTGCAATTCTCAACAATTTTAGGTTATGTTAGCGTATTTTTAATGAGAAAATATTAAATTTAAAGACTTTTTCAACCATTCATGTTTTTCGGCTTTGTTACCTTTCTTTAATAAAAATTTCAATGGTTTGACTAAAAATGTAATGGTTCAATTAAATTTTGAATAATTTTAGGTTACTTTAGCGTTTTATACCACAAATGGTCATTTATAATCAGAAACTTCTATCATAGTAAAAGATTTTTCTCAGAGAATTTAATTTTTAACCAAAATGTTTAGATTTTAAAGGTTTATAATTTTTCGATAATTTAAGACGATTTTATCGTTATGTTAGCGTTTTACACAAGAAATGAGAATTTATAATTATAAACTATTAGATTTAAAGAATTCTTCAACAATTTACGTTTTCCGGTTGTTTTATATTTTTTTAACATGAAATTTACGTTTTTTTGAAAACAAAAATCATCCGATTTTGAAGGACTGTAATTTTCTAACAATTTTAGGTTACGTTAGAGTTTTAAGCCAATTTACGATTTTTTTTTTTTTTAATTTTTGTTACCAGAAATTTTCATTTTTGAACAAAAATCATTAGATTTTAAAGTACTTTTAATCAGAAACTATTAGATTTGAATTTTGAAATTAACATTTAAAAAAATCATTTGATTTTAGGGGTTCTCAATTTTTAATAATTTTAGTTTATGTTAGTGTTTTGCATAAACATGGGTATTTTCAGTCAACATTTTTTAGATTTTAAGACGTTTTCAACGATTCGCGTTTTTCGATTTTGTTATTTTTTTAAACAAAAATTTCAATATTTTAATTAAATTTTGAACAGTGCTAGGTTACGTTAGCATTTTAAACCATAAATAGGCATTTATAATCATAAACTCGTAGATTTAAAGTTTATCTAAAATTTATGTTTTTTGCTTATGTCATCTTTTTTACTGCAAATTTCCATTTTTTAATAAAAATCATTAGATTTAAAAGTCTTGCAACATTTCCAATATTTTAACAATAATATAGGGTTTACTAGTTTTTTAAATCAGAAATCGGTTATTTTGTTTATTTTATTATTTTTTATTTTATTAGTTTGATCGAAAATTATTTGTCTAATGATAGTTATTTGACAATTTGTGTTTTTTCTTCAATCTTACGAAACAATCATAATTTTTATCCAATCTTCATAAACAATAGCAAATTTTGTTCATTTGAACATTTTATAAAATAGTTATTATTGATTTGTATTACAAATTATTTTTGTAGAAAAGATAAATTGTAAATATTTGTTCACTGAAGAAATCTTAAACTAATGGAAAAAAGGAGATATTGTTCATTACAATGAGATGAAAAATTAAATTATTCTGTAATATTCAAGAAAAAATACAACATATTAAATAACTATTATTAAAGAAATAATTTCAACACAAATTAATTTTTTTTAAACAGGTGCGTCAACAATTGGTAAATATAAATAACAAAATATTTTAGCTATAATAAAATGCTAATTCAGTGACTAAAAAAAATTTAAACAATTTAACAAAACTAGAAAGCAAACATAAGCGCGAATATTTTTTTTTATCTCGCGCAATATTTAAAATAAAATATAGAATTACTGTCAATACTAATTTTTTAATTATAATTCTGCGTGCAATAAAATAAATAATTGCACTTGTTTATGCTTTCTAATTCTGTTAAATTTCTTAATTTTTTTTCTTTACTGAATTTGCATTTTATTGAAGTGAAAATATTTCCATAATACGACTGGACAAAATATCGGATTTTTAATTTAAATTTTGCGTATCATGGTTGAATAATGATGTTCGACAGATTGACATCCAGGAACAGATTAAGAGTCGAGCTCAAAAAGTTTTCACGCGGCACTGATCGACGTCAATCAAGATCCCTAATAGGATTTCAAAAAGATTATTTAAGCCGTAGGGACACCCTCAGGAAGATCCCAAGAATGAAATCGTTCATCCAATATGTAGATATATGATGCGAAAGGCTCGATGTGAAAAAACAGGTTTTCGGTTGCAGTTCACTCTGAGTTTTGAATCAGTAAAAATTTACTTATTTCAAGTCAATTTTGACTGATTTCAAAAGTCAATTTTGACTGATTTCAAAAGTCAATTTTGACTTATTTGAAAAGTCGATTTCGACTGATTTCAAAAGTCAATTTTGACTGATTTAAAAAGTCAATTTCGACTGATTTCAAAAGTCAATTTTGACTTATTTGAAAAGTCGATTTCGACTGATTTCAAAAGTCAATTTTGACTGATTTAAAAAGTCAATTTCGACTCATTTCAATAGTCAATTTTGACTTATTTCAAAATCAATTTTGACTGATTTCAATATCCAATTTTGACTGATTTCAATAGTCAATGTTGACTGATTTCAAAAGTCAATTTTGACTGATTTTAAAAGTCAATTTTGACTGATTTCAAAAGTCAATTTTGACTTTTTTCAAAAGTTAATTTTGAATGATTTTAAAAGTCAATTTTGACTGATTTCAAAAGTCAATTTTGACTTTTTTTAAAAGTTAATTTTGAATGATTTTAAAAGGCAATTTTGGCTGAAATTCAAATGTCAATTTTGACTGATTTAAAAAGTCAATTTCGACTGATTTCAAAAGTCAATTTTGACTTATTTGAAAAGTCGATTTCGACTGATTTCAAAAGTCAATTTTGACTGATTTAAAAAGTCAATTAAGACTGATTTCAACAGCCAATTTTGACTGATTTTAAGAGTCAATTTTGACTGACTTCAGAAGTCAATTTCGATTGATTTCAGAAGTCACTTTCGATTGATTTCAAAAGTCAATTTTGACTGTTTTAAAAAGTCAGTTTTGACTGATTTCGAAAGTCAATTTTGACTGATTTCAAAAGTCAATTTTGACTTTTTTCAAAAGTTAATTTTGAATGATTTTCAAAGGCAATTTTGGCTGAAATTCAAATGTCAATTTTGACTCATTTCAATAGCCAATTTTGACTTATTTCAAAATCAATTTTGACTGATTTCAATATCCAATTTTGACTGATTTCAATAGTCAATTTTGACTGATTTCAAAAGTCAATGTTGACTGATTTCAAAAGTCAATTTTGACTGATTTCAATAGTCAATCTTGACTGATTTCAAAAGTTAATTTTGAATGATTTTAAAAGTCAATTTTGGCTGAAATTCAAATGTCAATTTTGACTGATTGAAAAAGTAAATTTTGACTGATTTTAAAAGTCAATTTTGACTGATTTCAAAAGTCAATTTTGACTGATTTCAAAAGTCAATTTTGAACTACTTGAAAATTCAATTTTCACCTATTTGAAAAGTCAATTTTGACTGATTTTAAAGGCCATTTTGACTGATTCAAATCATGCAGATTCATTGACTGGCAAATCAGTCGGAATTAATTTTTTACTTCAGTCAAAAGTCACCATTTAAATCAGTCAATTTGACTCACTGATGATATCAGTCATTTTAAATGATATAAGCTGTTGAATATTCTTTTGAAAAATGTTAGATTTCCACCAAAAGGAATAGTTAAATTTTCAATAAACCAAATTAATTTTTAAGTCAAAAGAAATTAAATTTTCCACTTAATAGTGTAAATTGCTAACAAAAACATGGATTTTTATAACTAAATACTTCAACTCTTAGTCCAGAAGATTAATTTTTAACCAAAAAAAGTTGAAATTTTAACTGAAAAAATCGATTTTCTGACAAAAATATTTAAACCAAATTGCTAAATTTTTAACCAATCAGATTTTCCGCTAATAAAACAAGATCAACTATATTACAAAAAATGTCCTCAAGTTGCTATTTCAACTGAAAAATATTTCAATTATAAATAAAAAATTAAATATTTCAACCAAAAAATTTGTATCTTCAATAAAAAACAGTTGAATTTAACCAAGAAAATGAGTTTTCAAAGAAAAAATGATTCTTCTACCAAAAAAGAAAAATCTTCAATAAAATAGTTGAATATTCAAACGAAAAGTTAAATTTTTAAGAAAACTAGAAATTCTCATAATGAAGTCAAATAGACGGTATTTTACGCAAAAATATTTTGAATTTAAGTTAAAAATATTTAATTTCAACAAAAAGATGAATTTTGAATTAAGATTTGTTTTTTTAGCACTGGCAACTGAACGAATTAGTAATTTTGAATGTTCTAAAAAGTTCATGTCGAGTGACGTAATTAGTAACTTTAACAGATTTAATCATTAATTTTCATTGATCTAATCAGTAAATTTTAATTTGCTCATAGGTATATATTTTTATTTAAATCATTTATTAAAATTTATGAATTTTAATTAAGAATTATTTTACTCTTATTATAGCGGACAAATCAGTCACTTTCATTGACTGAAAAACAGTTACTTCGATTGAGCAATATCGATTGATAAATCTGTTAAAACGACTGTTTTTTCAGTAGAAATAATTGAATTTTCAGTCAAAGAGTGATTGTTAATTTAATCAGTCAAAATTTTGACTGATTTAAATAAGGAGAACTCCTATTCAAAAAAAGTCTTCAATTAAAAAATATGGTCAAGTTGATTTTTCGTATACTAAATTATATATTACAAGATTACAATAGATTGCAAGGGATTTTAATTAAATAATTTTATTTTTTATTATTCGAAATTGTTTGATTTAAATTTTAGTCCGTTTTAAATTTAATAATTTTAGATTCAAATATTAAATATACAAAAACATGAATTTTTAACTAAATAATTCAACTTTCAGCCCAGAAGATTAATTTTTAACCAAAAAAGTTGATTTTTTAACTGAAAAAAATCGATTTTCGTAAAAAAAAATATTTTAAACGATTTGTTAAATTTTTAACCAAACAGATTTTCCGCTACTAAAACAAGATTAACACTATTACAAAAAATTTCCCCAAGTTGCAATTTCA
This sequence comes from Druon quercuslanigerum, assembly GCA_010014905.2. Lineage (NCBI taxonomy): Eukaryota > Metazoa > Arthropoda > Insecta > Hymenoptera > Cynipidae > Druon > Druon quercuslanigerum. The sequence continues at coordinate 8,838 of JAAAKG020142007.1, forward strand.
AGTAAAAAATATTTCAATTTAAAAAAAAAAACTTTGCTTTTAATTTTAGCCCATTTTAAAATGATTAATTTTTAATGGAAATGACAAAATTTGTAATTTAAAGGATTTTTATTAAAAAAATTTGAATTACATGTCTCCATAATAAATTTTACAATAAAAAACAAAGACAATCATTTCTTTAATTCAAGCCTTAAAAATGAGAATATTTAAAAGATAGGCATTAAAAATTGAATTAGTTTCTTTAATAACAAATTTTAGACAATATTTCTAAATGTAATAAACAAATTACCTCTGAAAAATGATTATAAGAAAAGAAAACATGAAATTGTTAAAAATTTTATTAGAAATGTTTAAATTCTTTATAATAGAATTATTAGCAAAATCTTTCATGGAAAATGAAAACTTAATCTGATTAAACATTTATAAAAGATTAATTTTTGTATGAAAATTGTTTCTAACAGTTTGAAACTGAAATAAGAGGAAGGTTTCAAATAATAAAAATGATTTTTAAACTATATAAGTCTTCAGCTGTAAAACCGGATGTTGAAAAATAGCAATAATCTACATTTCTTGTTTATAAAAAATAATGATAACAGCCTAGTTGTGAAAAAAAAGAAATTAACAGAATAATAGTATGATTCTAAACTCATTTATAAATTATTCTACTTGAAAAATATTTGTGATAAAATTTTTTATACAAGCATTGATTTCTGATTCATTTTATTAATTATTTCCTGAAGTTTCCGGGACTAATTTGTAGATCTTAAATTTAAATAATTTTTAAATAAATAATTACGAAATTTTATTTTCTGCCACATCTCTCCTAATTATTTTTAAATTGCAATAATTTATTTTATAAATAATTATTAAATTTTATATTGCAGTAATCAATAAAAAAATAATCAGCGATGAATAACAAAAAAGAACAAATATTTTAATGAGAAAGAAATGAAAAGAAAAATGAAATAGAGTAGGGAAATTCCGATAATTAAAAATAGTAATTTAAGTCAAGTTGATAAATCCGACAAAACTCGACAGGATTTTCATGTTATTTGAATAACTCTAATGTAAAGTTCGGTGAAAGCCTTTCGTCGAGTGTCAAAATTCCCCCAGGAACGTTGTCAGTTCGATGATACGCAATCATAGCGGATAATGAGAGAAAACGAAAGGAATAACTCAGGGCTCGGATCGCGCGACTTTTTTCGTCTCTTTTTTTAATTTGAGTATTTTTTAATGTTTGAAGAAAAGTCCGATTTATTTATTTATTTCGTTATAATTTAAATTGTTTTAATTTAATTAAGAGTGTTTGAAATTGATCAATTTCTAATTTCGTGAATCTGTATTTCCCCTATTTCCCCCTTTCCCCTATTTACCCCTTCCCCTATTTCCCCTTTCCCCTATTTCCCCCTTTCCCCTATTTCCCCTTTCCCATATTTCTACCTTTCCCCTTTCCCCTATTTCCCTCTTTCCCCTATTTCCCATACTTCCCTCTTTCCCCTATTTTCCATATTTTCCTCTTTCCCCTATTTCTACATTTCCCATATTTCCCCTATTTCCACATTTCCCATATTTCCCCCTTTCCCTTATTTCCGCTTTTCCTATTCAAACTTCAGAAAACACTAAAAAGTCTTCAACTAAAAAAAAGTTAAGTTCTTCGATTTTTAACGAAAAGGTAACCTCTTTGATTTTTCGTATACTAAATTATATGTTACAGGATTACAATAGATTTCAAGAGATTTTAATTAAATAATTTTCGATTTGATTATTCGAAATTGTTTGATTCAAATTTTAGTCCGTTTTAAATTTAATAATTTTAGATTTAAATATTCTAAAAGGTTTTGCTTTCAATTTTAGTCCGTTTTAAAATGATTAATTTTTAATTGAATGAAAATGGCTAAATTTTTAATTTAAAGGATTATTATTAAACAATTTTGAATTAAATGTCTCCATAATAAATTTCAAACAATAAAAATCTGATAAAACATTTATAAAATTTCCCCTATTTCCCTTTCCCCCTATTTCCCCCTTTCCCTATTTCCCCCTTTCCCCTATTTTCCCTATTCCCCTATTTTCCCTTTGCCCCTATTTGCCCTTTCCCCCTTTTTAAAAGTAATATTTCTTTCCGCCTCCCTGTTTTCAAACAATTTACTCTTTTCTTATTTTTTTTCTTAAATGCGAGCTAAATTAATAGATCCCATTTAGAAAATCAAATTTTTTTTACTACGTGAAACGATAGTTATAAACAATAATAATTTGTACAAAAATTATGTTTCCTAAACTCTATTAATTATGACATCGTTCCAAGGGAAAAATATGAACAAAAAGTTGAATATTTCAGAAAAATCCGCAACTGCTTAGCAGTATATTTAATGATAATATTACTTAAAATAATAATAAATTGTTTAAACAATTATGTTTGTTAACTTAAATTAATTCTTATCTCATTCTAACTGAAAAGTGGACAAAAAGCGGACAATTTTATAAATAAAATTCAACTTTCCACGATTATTCTCATATATTATAATAATAAATATTAATAAATTGTTTTGAAAAAATGTCTGCTAAATTTAATTGACTATTGTCTGGCTTTTAATGAAAATTGGACAAAAATTGAATATTTCAGAAAAAATCTGCATTTTTCTAACATTATTTAAAGAGATCATTTAAAATAATAATCGGAAATTATTAAAACAATTTTATTTAATAATTCAAATGAATAAAAATTAATAAACAATAAAAAGAATAAAAAGTTTAATATTTACGAAAAAAATCTACATTTTTCTAACATTATTCAAAGAGATCATTAAAAATAATAATTATAAATCATTTAAACAATTTTATTTATTAACTTAAGTTGATTATTGACTCACTCTAATTGAAAG
>JAAAKG020142008.1:0-11719 GCA_010014905.2 Druon quercuslanigerum
ATTATTGTAACTTCAACACAGATTTTTTTTAATTACTAATTTCATTATATTATTTAGAAAAAATTATGTTTTATAATGATTTGAAACCAAATCAATCCTTTCTTTGACGGACAATATTTATGAATTTTAAATCATAGATTTTTCTTTATGTCTTACGGTCCACATAAATTAAAATAAAATTCAGCCAAAAAGCATTTTTCGAACTGAGAATTTATTTGTTTAAAAACACCTTTTTCAATTTCAAAATATATTTTTACGATTAGTATTATTTATGATTAAAAATTCAAAAATTCTATTTCTAAACAATTCGCTATAATTTGTTGACCCGTACATAATTGGTTGGAAATTTTATAAAGATGCTCAAACATTAATTTATTTTTTAAAAAATCGTTTACCATAAGAAAATGATAAAGATCAAATTTCAAAAAGGTAGGTAGAGTTTTTTCTGAAAAAGCTAGCTAAATTCTAAGGGTGAAAAATTTAAATACGAAATATGTTCTGTTATTTTTGTATTTCATGATTTCTTTCATTTATTTGCTGATTTGTTTCTATTTGACCCCTAAATTATATAAAATTAAATGTAAAATTAAAATATAAATTTATTATACAAAAGTATAATAAAGGTGTGGCAAAATTAAAAAACATTTTTAACACACTTGTTCCATATTCATCCCACGGTTGATGGTATAATATATTTCGTATTGATGTAAGTAAGGCAAGTGTAATCAATACCTTCTAAGGCTGCTTCTCGCAGAAAAAAATTGGATATTGGAAAATTGATTCGCTACAGTCCTTGACTGGAGTACTAATAATTGAAAATTTGATCTTTATCCAATATTAGAAAATGAACCGCGAAAATTTATATTGTAATTTAAGAACTATGGAAAATTACGAAATGTTCTCAAGTTTAATTAATAGGAAGTATACTTCTTCACATTAGGGTGACACTAAACAAATAGTTATGTTTAAACATTGTAATGTAATATGGGTTTCGCTTTTCTCTGACTTTATTTTTTTGCTTTTCCATTTACTTTATGTTCTATCTATTACTGTACACGAGGTCGATTGCTAGGACATGAATTTTCAATGAACATGTTTCTTATGGAACTTCTATTTTCCCCTCGTATGAGTTCCGCATCTTCAGGGAGTCGGGACTTTACACTGCTACAAAAATCAATATTATATTTGATATAAGAGAGAGAAAAGTCGTTATCTTCCAAAAGCCACTGCTATTGATTTAAACATAAATGTGCTATAGACTTTTCCAAGAGAACATCACGTATGTCGTATAGCGAAATATTGTTCCACCCTCTTCAGTATCCATACACTTTTATGGTTTCGGAAATTCACAAGTCTCTTCCCCTATCTAAGGGTCTGTGAAGCTAAGGGTCCTAAGCTGAGGGTTCAAAGTCTAAAATCTATAGTTCAGTCGCCCCTAATCTAGGTAGGATACTCGGAAAATTTCAGTGATTCATTGGGCTTCTGAATACCCAAACGGTCTAACCCTCATGCACAACAAATTCCTTTCTTAATTGGTGGAGCCTACCTCAACTTCATCCCCCAAAACCCCTACAGGAAAAAGGTTCGAGAAAAACAATGGTAGCTTTCTACCCCTGATGCCATGGGGTGCCAGCGCATACAGTGAGTCAGTAATATCAGGAGGATCTCCCTATCCTCCTACCCTCATACCTACCCTAATACAGTGACTGGTTTGAAAACGTGATTCCTGTTCAAAAAATAGGGGGTTGAAAAATGCAGTGAAAGAAAATTCTCTTGGAATATTTTAGGCTATTTTTAAAGATTAGAAGAAATGTTTTCAAGATTTCAACAATTTGAATAGATGCTAAAGGGTTTTAAAATTTGGGGCATTTTTTATAATTCCATGGAGTTGTTAACAGCTTTACAAAGTTTTAAGGGATTTAAAAATATTTCAAATATGTTAGGGCGTTTTAAAAGACTCCAAGGAATTTTCAAGAGCTTCAACAAGTTTCAAGGGATTTTAAAAGATTTCAAAGGACTTGGAATATTTTAGGGCATTTTAAAAGATTCTAAGGTAGTTTTTAATAGCTTTCAAGTATTTAAAGTGATTTCGACGGATTTGAAATATTTTAGTGTATTTTCAAAGAATCCATGGAATTTTCGAAAGCTTTAAAAAGTTTTAAGCTATTTAAAAATATTTCAAAGGACTTGAAGCATTTTAGGGTATTTTAGAAGATTCCAAGACATTTTCAAGAGATTTAGAATTTCTGAAAATATGGAATGATTTTTCGGATCTATAAGGTTTTAGAATATTTTAAAAGATCCCAAGGAATTTTTTAAGATTCCCGAGGGTTTCCTTGATTTTAAGGGATTTTAAAAGTTATCAAGGTATTTTAACAAATTTCTCAGGATTTTAGGAAATATTTCATACATAAGTTTACGGGATTTTATAATACTTCAATGAATTTTTAAAGAATTTATTCACAATGATTAAGAAATTTAAAAGTATTTCAAACATTTTTCAAATATTTCAAGGTATTTCCAATGATTTCAAAATTTCTAAAAAATTTTATGATTTTTTAAAAGACTATCAAAGGAATTTTCGATCGGTTCAATAATTTGAAGAGATGACAAAATGACAGAGAATTTGGAAGATTTTATGATATTTTTTATAATACCAAGGAATTTTTAAGAGTTTTAATGATTTTTAAGGTTTTTCTAAAATTTTTAATGATTTTAAATATTTGACGGTATTGTTGAAAACTCCCAGAATTTTTCAAAAAAAGACTGTACAGGATTTATAAGATTTTAGGTTTTTTTTCAAAAACTCCTAGCAATTTTTAATAAATTAACTGATTTTAGTAATTTTATGGAATTTTAAAGGAATTGAAATATTTTATGATATTTTAAAAGATTCCAAGGAATTTTTAAATTAATTTCAATAATATGAAGGAGTTTCAAGGGATCTGAAATATTTGTAGGTATTTTTAATTATTTCAAGACATTTTCAATTGATTTCAGTCATTTAATGGGGTTTTAAAGAATTATAAATATTTAAGGGCATTTAAAAATATTCCAAGGCATTTTCAAGCGATTGCAAAGATTTTAAGGGATTTCCAAAACTTTAAATGGCTTTAGAGGATTTAAATAGATTTCCATGCGGTTGTAAAGAATTTCCTAAAATTGTAGAAGATATGAAACGTTTTTACATGACCTGGAATGTTTCATAATATTTTAAAATATTTAAAAGGTTTTAGCAGCTTTTTATTTTAATCAATTCTTCGAGATTTCCGGAAATTCGTCAGATTTTATATCATTTCACGGGATTATATAAAATTTTAATGGATTTTAAAGAATTTATTCACAAGAAGTTTTTTTTATTTATCTAATTCAGATAAATTCTTCTACGTTCACCCAAATCGGTGGATTAAAAAAGAATTGGTTTAGTTTTTATTTAATTACCGTTCCGGTTCAATTCACTTATTTTTTTTTGGAATTTCATCGAAGTACTCTTGTTTTCCTTCAAACCCCCGAAATTCACTCGAATTTGCTTTTAAGTCTTATAAAACGAATTCTTTTGAAGTCTTGTAAATTGAAAAGAACAGTACTCACGTTAGTAATTCACATTAGTCACTTTGAGTCTCTTTTTGGGATGTAAATTAGTCACTTTTTACATGTAAATTAGAATGTGTCAGCCCTTAGAATAACACATGAGAAAGCACCCCACTAAATTGTATGGAAAAGGCCTTTCGGTAGATTTGACTGACACTATTTTTTTTTCTACTTTATGAAACTAGAAGTAATTTCCCAAAATGGCTTGGACCAATCATATCTAATTTTTGTAACCGAGGTCCTTTATAAAGTTAAATTAAAAATTATATTATCCCATTTATAAAAGACTCTGCAATAAGAAGGTTAGTAGATTGAAATGTTGGTCTTTAAATATGACTTTTAATGGAAAGTTGAAAATTAGTGAGGGAAAAGTGAGGGAATTTTGAAAATGATGTTCTGCGGCCACCCTGTAGTTTTTTCCGTAGAGTGGTAGTTACGCCACTGGTCGGCTTGGTGGCTCGGTGGGAGAGGGTTGGCTCGAGGGTGGGGGTGTTAGTGAGTGAGAGGGGGTGCACAGGCAGCGACTAGCGAGCGACGTTGGGGCTTAGTGGTGGTAGGGTTTGGTCCGTTTGGTCTCTGGCGCTGCGAAGTGGTGAACGGGTGGCGCAGCAGAACAGAAATCCCACCAGTCTCGCTCTTCGACTTGCTGACATGGCGTTGTTGTCGTGAGTGACAAGTTCGCCCCCATCGTCGAAGACGGAGCATCCTGAGGAGAGGATGCCAAGGTAAGTGAAGGTGCTCGAGGACGTCGAGTTTTCAACTAGTGGTGTGTTAATCAGTGCGGATGAGTGTATTTCGGGTGTCATCGGGAAAAACCGGGCGGTGTCGATACGCCACGAACGAAAATACGAATCGAGAGCCGTGTATCCATCCAGGCAGGGTCGTTGCCATCGGCCTGCTACCCTGCGTTACAAATCGATATTTCCCAGCGGGGGAATGAAAAGGAGTAGGAAAGAAGCGAGGAACACAGTCGTGTCAGTGCCACTTTGGTTCTAGCCACTTTGGTTCATTTTCCTGTGTTCGGTGCTCCTGGTGTTCGCGAGTGTCTCACCAAGTGTGGGTGTGTTCGTGTGGTGGAAGGGTTATTCTAGGGTGGGGAAGCCAGTACGTTATTTCTCCTTCGCTGAAAGGTTAGTCACCAGAGAAAAGTAATCCTGCCACGTCAAAAGCTTCAATATTAAATAATTTTGAATTAAAGTTATTGTCAGCCCTCAGAACTTAATCCTGAGGCGTCACATTTTTTGCTTATCGTTGCTGCCATCAGCGCGTGTTTCTACGTGGATATTCGCTCAGAGAGGGTTGCGTAAATCTTTCCATCTCTCTCTCACCCTCTTCTCATTCTATTTCTCTCTATCTTTCTATCCGCCTATCTCTCTCTCTTTCTCTTTCTCTCTCACTCTCTGGCCGTAGGCGGCGATACGCTTTGGGGTGCCTTGAGCTATACACAGCTCAACTCTATGCTCGGATCTCGAACCTCTCGACTTGCTGCTTTGCTCAACTTGTTCGTTCGTCCGTCCTCCGACCATCCTCCCCCGAACCACGTCCATTCACCACGTTCCCCAGTCGTTTCTTTTCCCTCGTCGCGAGCGTCAAGCGTCATTGATGTCATTGTAAAATGGCTCTTTCATTTCCATCGGGTGACAAGTGTCGGACACCGTAACAGGTGAGTTGAGTTCCGTGCCGCTCCTCTTCCTACTTTCGGACCAATGATTACCCGAGCACGTGTGTATCAGTTTTATTCGGTTTACCTATATCGTCAGCTTTCTTTCTCACGTTATCTCCACCTCAAAGTGCGCAGAAATGCACAAATTATGATTATTCTCAAGTAAATATCAATGAAAATCCCTCGGCAAGTTTGTTTAAAGTGACAAGTTCGACTTCAAGTATTTATTTTGATTGTTTGATAATGATAGGAAGCTTATATTTCTACAGTTTGGAATTTCGATTCTACATATTTTTTTTAGAATGTTTGTTTTATTTATAATTGTTTATTTGGGTTTGTAGCTTTTTTAACAAACGATGACATTTAATTATCGGGGTGTTGTGCAGGTTTTAATCGTCAGATTTTTATCATACTTTATTAAACAAGTACACCTCGTGCAAAAAACATCCTGTAATGTCGCAATTGCGTTACGCTTGTGACGTAACGTTGGACTCCGAGGATACGAAAGGAATGTTACTCATGCACCTACTCATTTCCAGCATAAAATACCCACGCAGTCAGCTCCTCTTTCAATTTCAACAATAATTTTGGACAATACTTGGGTGTGCCAGTTTCTTATCGCTTCATACTCCGCATTTTCTTGTTGTTCTTTTTGGATTTTTAGTTTACCAACATTCATAAACTTGGTGACATGTATTTTTTGATTTTCAATTACATTTCTTCGTTTAAATAGTCTGGTAAGATGGCTTGAATTAGAAAGTATAGATAATTTCTAATCCCAAAGAGTGTCGTTTCTGCCCTTTGTTTTTGAATCCTCGATTAATTAAAATTTCTTTCATTGTTGGTTAAAAATGTTCTGCTTTATGGCTGATTAGCATTTTTCCAAAAGTATTTTTAAAAATACATCTCAGTAAAAAGCCTTGAATTGAAAATAATGAGGTTTTCTGATTTTAACGTAAAAGTGAAAAAAATTACGTCTTATTTAATGCTTAATTATTCCACTGTGCTTTAATTTGCAAGGGAATAATGTATTTATTAGAAATTTAATTCTGACCTCTTTCGAAATTATTTTGTATTCCGAAAACAGGGAAAAAATTTACATTTCCGTTCCTTAAAAAAAAAATTAGTATCAGCATTTTTTCGATTTCGTAAATTAAGATATATTTCGAATTTATTTCATTCCTTCAAAAAATATTTATATTAAACTGTTTTGACTGTATAAAGTTTATCGGTAGGGCTTCGTTGTTATTATTCGTAAATACGGATTTTTGTATTTTTTAATTCCAATTAAAGATTATTGATTTTAGCTCTTATCTATTCCATCAACGGTTTAGTAGATTAAAGGAAAAATCAGGTTTTAAACTGAATTTAATGTTTAATCTCAAGCAATGCAAGTCACGTTACCATTGAATGCAGGAAATGTTCAAGTACTCTTTTTAATTCTAGCTTTCTTACCGGGCACCAGTAGTATAAATTAGGGAAATTTAACCGCTTTAAATTAAAAGGAGTGACTCGAGTCCGGAAAAAACGAGCTCAGGTACCATTTTTTTTTTTTTTTCAAGCAAAACAGCCCGAGGGCAGAGTCGACCCTGGAAATGTCTAGAGATGAAGTAAGGCCCCAAAACTTGAAAAACATTTCATTGATCAAGTTCCTCACGGGAGGCGTGGTATTTGACTGCGTAGAATTCCAGCCTGTAAACTTTCGAAAACGGGATATCGTGAACAGGGCGTTCAGGGGAGGGGGCTTAACCCCGTTAAGCCATGGCATGAGCAGTGAGCACATTGATCAGCTAAGGAAGCTCTCTCTCTCTCTCTCTCGTGGTAAATTCATCAGATTCTCAGGAGGTCGACCGGGCACAAATTTCCTGTACGTCAATATTCGCCACGTGTTTCGTACGAGTGTTTACACGTCTTTCTGTAAAGGTATAATCACAGAGTCGAATAATCGGTCAATTTCGAAAATGGTCGGCCGAGCATCGGCTTGGACTCTTCAGAAACAAGTAACAAGTGTTCAGAGGTGAATTTACATGCGACTTCCTGCGGGCTCCGTCGATTAAAATAGCGTGACGATTTTATCGTGGTACCGCCAGGGGTTGAAGCGGCCATTATGGTGGCGCGCCGATTGAAGGGAAGGAGCGGGTGGAGAGGGGAGGGGGGAGTGACCCCGCTTCTACAGTCTACAGATACGAAAATACTCGTATTCGAGATAGCATAGCGAGGGAGCCTGTTTCACCACTGGAGGCTCCGAAATCCATTTGACCGGGTACACTGAGACAAGTTTATTTTCTTATCGTCGCGCATCGTCTTTCGAAATCAGTCCGGAAAAAAGTGTCTTGAGGAAAATTGTCGGTTGTTAGGTGACGCGATGCTTGAAAAATGGGGTGTTTCCTGAAGCGAAAACGGTGTTTCCGTGTGAACTCTTGGTGGTGAATAGTGAATTAGTATTTCTACTTTAAAGTGCTGGCTCTGCATTTTACACACGAATGGATACAGTTATCAACTCGTGCACCTGTCCTCAAAAGCAGGGGATGTGATTTTTGAAGGTACTTTTGTCCAAGCTGATTCTAATCTCTGTTACTTTTTCAACAATGGTGAAATGAAAATAACACATTCATATGATAGGGAACATATGGGACATATGGGTATAAATTAAAATATAAGGAATCTAATCACTGCACAGTACAATTATTGAAAGTTTTTCATCTATCATTAATTGTGGTGTAGTTATCTTGCACTCTCAGTATGAATCATTCTTAAACGTGCAATAATTACCTCTGACCGGAGCAGCCTTTTAATCTCGATAATAATCAATCAAGCCGAAGCCTCGTTACATTTGTGGTTTCCCCCATTCAACTGATTCTTATCTTATGGAAAATTTTAATGATTATCAATTTGCTACTAATCGAGTAATCAATTTTCTTAAAATAAGCAATTCAGTGTCTACTCAATTTCTGTTTTGTCCTTTGGGGTATTAGATAACTAAACAGGAAACCGTATATTGCCAAGACAGGAACACGGAATCGTTAAAAACGAAGGCAAGTTTGTGTGGCGGCGACAAAAAATCGTGAGCTTCAGTGTATACATATAGACGATGTAACGGTGATGACTGTGCAACAAGCCGACCCTCTCCTCTTTCCCTCCCCTCGTTTCTTTTATTACGCTTACAGATGACGAAGGTTCTATGGCGCAGGATGTATCCGTTACTGCAAGACTGTCACAATCTGTGATGATCGCATGGATTTTTGTCTCAGGTGTAAAAAGAATTTCTTGATTTCATGAAAATGACGTAGCCTACACGCCTTGTCAATGAAGCAAAGTCAATGTTTCCGACTCGGCACTGCCGTGATAGATCGTTCCAAGGGTTAAGGAATTTAACCCAATAGATACACGTGCGTTGTGCTAAGGCTGTGTATGATATTTTACCTTGAAAGCGTTATCTGGGGATAGAGTAACTAGACGTCCTGATTAATCAGAACATGTCTATGAAAGTAGAAAATCAACAGATATACTCTAACGACTCCCGGATCATTTAAGAAGTTTATCAAATAGATTTCCGGCTAGAAACTTCAGTTTGGTCGAAAAATAAATTTATGCATAGAAGAACATTGTGTCTGCTCAATTTCATTTTAAAAACTTGCCAGGTTTTGAATTTCAGTAATATATAAAAAGGGAGAAACAAACAAAGTTCTGAAAAGTATTTAAAATTATTTAAATGATTTTTGATACTATTTAAATATAAACGTTGACCTTGAAATAGTTATTGGATTAGGGGTGAGAACTTCGGTAAATTGTCCTGATTTTCCAGTAAAGCCATAACATTCCTAAAGTCATTATTTTTTGTATGCGATCACGGTTTATGATTGTAATAATACTAGACAATTTCTTTGACTTTGTTTTTTCTATTGTTCGTTTCCTGTCGCCTGGCCGCGGGAAAGACGACGTAACTCCTCGGTTAGTTTAATGGTGGTTGTCCGTTAGTTTTCATGGTTTAGGCCGTAAAGTAACGCGCCTCGTGATAATAAGCGGGTGTGTAAGATAGGCAGTAAAGCTCCTCTTTTCTTCGTATTATTCACAAGTCATTGAACAAAACCTGTAGTCCTTCCTTTTGAAAAAAACACATGTTAGAAATGTTTTTAAATTTGTAGATCAATTTTTCCTTTTGTAATGCAGTCCTTATTACCGTGTTATGGTCATCGCCTACACATATAAAATAGAAATAGTCACGCTGCACAAGTGCGCGTTCAAAACTCCGGCATGCTCACAAGTGGTCGGTCACGCCTAATCGGTGAAATATAGTAACCCGATTGGGTATGACAACTACGTCGTATATCGCATTGAGCTCGAACGAACCTCCATTTTCTACCTCATTCCACGACTCATCGAAAAAAAGTCGCAGGCTGAACATAAGTTTTATGTGTCATTTAAAGTAAATTATTTTTTTCTCTAAATTGTGCGGTGGTGAAACTTCCAAAACATTTCTCGTAATAGACTTTGTCTTTCCTTTCTGGCATTTCCATGATCTAATCTAGTTATTTTACTGTACATTTTGAAACATAACTTGTTTTACGTTTTGCTAATGTGCTACTTAAGTAATTTTCTAATGCTGATTTCAATCTCGCAGACTTTTGTCTACACTGTCATTTTACCCTCCAAAACGACTAGTAATTACCAATCGACCTTTGATTGCCTCTATGAAAAGTGCAGTTGTAGAAAGTTGGGTTTGATTATTTAGAATTTAGATCAATAGATCTCGAAACTTATTACCTAACTTCAGTTCGGTTGTCTTTTTGATTCCTCGTCGACTTTCCTTCTTTTTTGAACGTATTCGATACGTTTCAAGCAGAATCAAGCGATAAAAATTGCTGTTCGTGCGGGTTGTTTTTTAACTGCGGACCTAGAAATTGTACATTTCGAGGTTAGCTGATTCGTGAGCTCCAGTTTACGAGGAAAAGGCACGTACACCTGAATGTACAAAACGTGCACGCACGCAAACCTTTGTAATACAAAGCATTATTATCATCTCCAATTTATTATTCAAGAATTACATACTGTTGCTTCTTAACTTAGTTGCAATAATAAAATAGATTTTATCACTATTTGCGGTAGATTGTTGTGTAAATTTTCAACCCTATGTACACATTTTTGATCTCAGCATAAAGGTCAATGTAAATATAGCTTTCACTTCAATTAGTTTGAATTGATTAGGGACAAATACTGATACAAATACTGGATAATTTATTATCGTTATAGCATGCTCCGTATTATCTCACTATAATCGTCTCGATACTCGTATGTATATTCGAGTAGTGTTGGTTGGTGACCGGATGATCGCGATACTTTCTATCGTGTGAGGTACATTCACTTCGCGGTCAGGCAGTTTTTGTGTTTTTTTTTTCTTCTGCCAATAAAAGCACGGTGGTAAGCACCTGTTAAAGCGTAATTAGTATTAATCACGCAATCCAAGATAGGAGCCTTGAATGTGAACAACTAAACTGGTTTCATTAATAACTATACTTAATGAATTTCCAGTGCTTCCTAAATCTTGTTTGTTAATAATACAAGAGATTAAACAAGTTAAATATTTGAGTAACTAAGCCAAGTCAAACATCAAAAGTATATTCAATGGCAAACTGAATTTACCTGCACAACTGCCAGGTCGAGCAGTGTTATAAAAATGAGGTGTCGGGCTTCGCGTTCCAGTTAGCTCGTCGTCAGCTTCGTTCAGCTATGACGTACAAAACCCAGGACTCGGTACATAGTAAGAAATCGTGGAAATATTTTCAGGTTTGAAGGCAACTAAAACCTGGATAGGCAGGCAATTGAGATTTTCGGTCGAACCGCATTGTTAGGCACTCGGGTAGCTCGCGAGCATGAAATTGGACCCTAATTATGAGGTGGCAAAGTAAGCACATAAGAAAGATTTAGAAATTATAAGTCAACCCAAAATTAAAAAACTTTTTTAATTTATTCGCGATCTGTCTCTGATTTTGACATTTAATTTTCGGCAGCTGATAAAGGATAAGAGTGTCCATGAGAATTGCGTAAATAGCTGTATAAAAGTCGTTTAGTAGTCTTGGATGATATTTCGGTATTTCACAATCCCAGATTATTAACATTCAAGTCGCGGAAGATGTAATCGTGAAATTGCAGCGATAGCTATATTTTATTTAAATTTATAGTGGTTATGTTGCGGTCATCGACCAGAAAATTGGTTAGCAAAACTAAGCTTTGTTTTTTTTTTTTTTTCAAAAAACATGGTTCACAATTGTTCAACAGTTCAAGTGTAGGGAAAGCAGGGATTTATTTTTTCCCCAAATTACAATTTGGAAAATGAAAATATCGGGCTGAATTTGTTTTTAATCGATAGATAATATTGTTGCTCACGGTGGACTGGTCAGTTTGAGTCGCTAGCTTGGAAAAAACACATTTAAATATTTATAATGCTATCTTTATGGCTCGGGTATT
>JAAAKG020142009.1:0-11719 GCA_010014905.2 Druon quercuslanigerum
AAAAATTAGTTATTTATTTTAAATTTGTTCTTTTTTATTTAAAAATTTATTTATTTGAGTAGAAGTTTAATCTTTTTTGGGTCAAAATGCAACCAATAGGTTAAAGATTCTACAATTTTGTTACGGTCATCATTTTTTGGTTAGAAATTCAACTGTTTTACTCAAAATTCGTCTTTTTGGGTTCAAAATTCATGTATCTTGGCAAAAATTTACTTCTTGCTCAAGACTCATATTTTGATGTTGAAAAGTCAAACTAAAATCTTTTTTGTATAAAATATTATTTATTTTTTATAAATTTGTCTTTTTGATTAAAAAATTATTCTTTTAGTTCTAAAAATTTCATTTTTTTATTAAAAATGCAACAGTTTGGTAGAAAATTAAGATTTATATTTTTAGTGGACAATTCATCTCTTTTCTTAAAATTTGAACTATTTTGTTGAAAAATTATCTTTTATAACTGAAAAATAAACTGCGTGGATAAAAGTTGAATTACTGTGTAGAATTTTTTTCAATGAATGTTTATCTATGGTTGAAAATTTAACTATTTTGTCGAAAATTAATTTTTTACTGCAAATTCATATTGTCTGGTTGAAAAATCAATTTCTCTGCGGAAAATTCGTTTTTGCCTTAAAAGTTCAACAATTTAGGTTAACATTTTTTTATGACTGAAAAATCTTTATTTATTGAAAATTCGTCTTTTTGGTTTTAAAAGTGATTTTTTAAAATGATATTTCGTATTTTTTTAAGTCATTTTTTATTTAAAATAAATAAATTAATTAAAAATTTGGATTTAAAATGTCATTTTTTCCCTTTATAAATGATCATATGTTAAAAACATTACAATGCTGGTATTTGAATGTTAATGGCCAGGGAAAATAAAAAATTGGTCAAGGAGAGGGCCTATAATCCGTTAAGTCTTTTAAACACGGTCCCTTTCTTTTACTATTGAGCAATTACATGCCGTGTTTTTTCACTTGTTTGGTCTTTTTTTATTGAAAACTCTGCAATCAAAAAAAAAAAAAACTAGTCATGAAAATATAAAAAGAACGGCAAACTTTTAGATGAAGCGGATTTTATCATAACATCAAAATAATTAAAGATAAATTCCGAAGAATTTAAATTAATAGGATAAAATAAAAAAAGAAACACTGATTTTAGGAAGATTAAAGTGAATTTAGAGAAATTGAAGGAAAATGAGATTAATTCGATGAAAATTTAAAAAAATAAAAGTAAATTAAACAAAATGAAGTGATTTTTACAGAAATCAAAAATATAAAAAATGCATTGGATTCAGTAAGTTTGTAATTAGTTTGAAGGAATTCAAGGGAATCCAAAAGAATTTTGTAAGTGCTTAAAAGTTCAAGGCCATTCTAAAAGACACCAGCATGTACTAAACAAAATCTTCAAAAATCCATTAAATGAGGTACACTTGAGTAAATTTAAAAGAATTTAAGTTAATTAAAAGAAAGAGAATTCCAAGGAAATATTTTTGTTAAAATTAGGATAAATTAATAGAAATTCACGGTAGATTCGAAAGGAATTAAAATTAATTGCAAAAAAAAAATAATAATTGAAAACACTTCATCAAATCTTTGAAATCCTTTAAAATTCCTCGCTTCTTATGAGTAAATTATTTGAAATCCACAAAATATTTTAAAAAAATGGAATTCTATGAAACCAGATTATATATCCTAAATTACTGGAAATTTTATTAAAATTCAGTAAGAGCTTTTTAAGTCCCTGAAAATCATTAAAATCCTTAGAGATTCCTCGAAAATTTTGTAACCTCTTGAAAATGGTTTGGAATTTTTAAAAATGATCTTAAACATTTTAAATGTTTCAAAATCAAATACCCTAAAATATTTAAAATCCTACTAAATTACTTAAATGAATTTAAAATTCCTTGCAATCTTTTAAAATACCCTAAAATATTTAATATTTCAAAAAGTTTTGAAAACCCTTGCAATTTTTTAAAGCTCGTGAAAACTCAATGGAATTAAAAAAGAACCTGAAAATTTTCAAATCTTTTGACATTTTTCTAAATTTATTGAAACTTTATGAAACTTTTGAAATCCCTTCAAATTATTGAAATCTATAAAAAAATCCTTCAAATTTTTAAAAATACCTATCCTAAAATATTTCAAATTCTTTGAATTTTTTTAAATTCGTTGAAACTTCTTAAAACTCTTGAAAGTTCCTTGGAATTTCTAAAAATATTTATAAAATCTTTTAATCCTTTGAAATTTAGTCTTAAAATTAAAATATAAAAATTAAAATATATTTTAAAATTAATGGAATTGCCCCTACAACTTTTAGAAAATCCTTCAAATTTAAAAAAAAATCCTTAAATTTGAATTTTATAATAACAATAGAACACTTATTATGTGTGTACAACATTAGAGTAATTTTAAGAGATATTTAGAAGTTTTAAAGAGATTCTTATTAAATTTAGAACTTCAAATGATTTTAAATTATTTAAACGAAGTGTGTGTACCGACAAAATTCGGCTATTCATACCGTAATTTGGGTGCAAATACCCACAGCTAAATTTAAAACAAAATGTAGATTTTTGCAGATTTCAAACAAAAAATTAAAAGACTAAAAATATTTTTTTTACGATTCTGAGGAAAATTGAAAATGATTTTTCATATTGAAAAATTATTGTGATCGAAAATTTAAAGATTTCCAAAATTATCAAAAATGAACCTGGAACGTTTTAAGTATTTTTTTAAATTTTTAGTTGGAGATTTAAAGCTTTCTATGCAAAACAATTCAGTTCATATTATATTTTTTTTCTAAAGTAAAATCTTTTAAATTAAATGGGTTAAAAATGGAATACCTTCAACTTGAACAATATTTTAAATTTAATAAAAGCCTTTAATTACGACTATATTATGGACTTATTTTTAAGTTAAAAATAGTTTATAAAGTGTTAACAGCACGTTTACTTTTTTTAATAGCTGAACCAAATTAATGAAAATAATATATTAATAAATTTATTTAATAAATTTAATGCAAAAAATATATAAAGGAGACCTAAAACTTTGAAATAAAAATATTTTATTGATGAATCATTAAAATTTTTGTTTAAAAATAAAATTATCAGCATAAATATTATTATATTAATTTGAATTCTTATTAAGACTTTCAAATTAAAACAGAATCTGCAAATTCTTAAATTTTGAACGCGTTTAGAATCGTTTTGTCAAATCAATTATTGTTCAGTTTTTTATACTTAATGTACAGTTCCATTTTAAAAATAATTTATTTATTTATATTTACTATTGATGAAATAAAACTGTTTTTAATCAACAAATTTTCGACTTCAAGTGCTTTTAATTTTTAATTGTTTAAATCTTCAAGACTGTACTTGAATTGTTCAAAAACCTGTTAAAATCGGACTTGGCAGATTTTTCTTCTAAAAATTCGTTTGAAAATTCAATGGATTCTTTTTTCCCTGGGAAGCAGCCTGAAATAAAAAAAAATTAACGAACCGGAAAGCATGACGCAATCAGCACCATCCAAAACGGCATTGGCAACATCAGAGGTTTCAGCCCTGGTGGCTCGTGGTTTCTTGACCATGGACTCCAGCATTTGAGTGGCACAGATCACAGGCTTTCCAACTTTGTTGCACCTGCTGATCATACACTTCTGGGCGAGGAAGACCTTCTCGGGAGGGATTTCGATTCCAAGATCGCCGCGAGCCACCATAATACCGTCGGAGGCTTCGATGATCTCGTCAAGGTTAGTCATTCCCTGCTGGTTCTCGATTTTCGAGATGATCTTGATGTTCTTTCCCTTCTCGCCGAGAATGGCGCGGATTTCGGTCAGGGCTGCGGCGTTACGAATAAAGGAGGCGAAGATCATGTCGACTTCTTGCTCCACACCGAAACTTAAATCCGACTTGTCCTTCTCGGATACCGCGGGCAAGTCGACGGCAACTCCTGGGAGATTCACACCCTTCCGGGAACCAAGAGTGCCGCCATTTTCTACGGTTGTGGTGACTCCAGTATCAGCTGAAAAAAGTAATTAGATTTAGTACAAATTTCGAAATCTACATTGAGAACTCTAAGCTTGAAAATCCACGGTGTCTATAGAAATTACCTGACAATTCGAGGTTTTTTCGAGATATTTAAAGTTTTTTCCAAGTATAATCTTTCATAGTACGGAGCCATTAACATATTTCGTACTTTTTCAAACAATCGACTCGGAATACGTACAGAGTTTCGCGAGTTTATCAAAAATAATTTTTTTTTTTTAGTTTCTAGGATTCAATTAATATGTTTAATTGAGAAAGTTTTGACAGATTATATTGTAACATGTTCTTAAATATATTAGCACTATTGATTAATTAATAATTAAAAAATAATGAAAACATTATTAATCATTTCTTAAATTTGTCCCTAAAGTCCATGAACCTGAAAAATAATTCAAAGAAATTTTTAACAGTAAGTTGAAACTTCTACCAAAGAAATTAATTTTATAAACAAAAGATTATTTTTTCAACAAAATACATAAATTTTCAACTAGGCAGTTGAATTTTTCACTAAAAAAATAATGGAACAGTTAAATAGGTAAAAAAAAAATTTCAATACAAAATTTTTTTTTAACTAAAATGATCAATTGTTTAACTAGAATGATGAATCTTCAACCAGATAATTTAAATAAACAGAAATTAGGTTTTGAGCCAGAAGACTTATTTTTTACAATAAAAATCTTTTTCTACAAAACACATGAATTTTCGGCGAAATAAGGAAATTTTCAGCAACAACAAAAACAATTTCCAAACATATAGTTGAATTTTAAGTCAAAAATATTTATTTTTAACTAAAAGAATGAATCAAAAAAATAAAATTTTGAACCAAGAAAATTAATTTCAACCAAAAAAAGACAATATCAACAAAATACATTTATTTTGAAATTAAAAATATATATAAATCAAATGTTTTGAAAATGAAAAAAGGATTCCTTTCATAACCATTATTTAATGTTAAAATTATTCCTGAATGTTTTTAATCAAACCATTATTGATAAAACATCACATTTTAATTTTACTTGTTTTTTAATACTGGGAAATAATTCTGTCTTTAACACTAATTTGTAAACTTTTGCACGCATTCAAAGAGATGAGAAAAATTAAATTATGGTCAAATAATTAGAATATCTTACGTTTACGAAATTTGTAGATTGTAGGTAACGATAAATACATTGTCAGCACGGTAACAAAAAAATTACCGACATCAACCAATTTGAAAAGAAACTTAGGTTTTTGAAAATTTTAAATAAAATTTTGAAGCTTTTTAAGGAATATTATGAAGCTTTTAAGACAATGAATTTTTTTTATGATTCCAATGGAAAATATGACTGTCATTACTTTTTAAACTAATTAAAAGAAAATACTTAAAAAGATTTTAAATTATTTCTTAAAAGTTCAGAAAAGAATGTAGAAGATTCCAAAGCAACATTGTTCAGTTTTGCAAGATTACTATATTTTAGAAAAAGCTCGAATAAGTTTAAGGGATGAATTTTAAAATTTTTGATTAAAAATTCTAATAGTTTTGAAAGCAGGCAAAAATAATGTTATTTTTGAAAAAACTTAGCTGTTTAAAGATTTCAAACCAGAAATTTACCAGAAACTTTTTAATGATTTCTTATTCTAAAATATTTATTTTAAGATTATATTTAAAAAGATTTAAAAACATTGCAGAGGATTTCCAACATTATCAAAAAAGAATCGACATGACTTGAAAGGAATTTTCTACTTTTGCACCACTGTCTAAAAATTTTCGAAAAAATTTTAAATATTTAAAGATATTTAAAAAATTTCGTTAAAATTATACAAAATCTCAAAAAACTTAAGACATAATGTACATTTTTTAAGATTTCGAAATAAAATTTCAAAAATTTTAAAGCTTTTGAAAGGATTTAAGATAATAAAAAAATATTCTTAAGATCCCGAAAATATTTAAAGCGATTCTTTTTCTTTATAAATTAATATAAAACAATATTTTTTAAATATTTTAAAAAATTAAAAAAGACTTCCAAAATGTTAAGAAAAGAATCCGGATGATTAAAAAATTTTCTTAGGAATAATTCGTATTCATTTGAAAGGTATTTAGGATTTTTTACGAGATTAAAAATATTTTAAAACTTGGAGAGATTTCAGAAAATTTATAATTTGTATTTCATATTAAATTTTTTCTTTCAAATTATAATTTACATACACTTTTTTGTATTCTGGATTGAAAAATCTTTTTTCTTTGCAAATTCAGCAGTTTTGTTGAATATTCGTCTTCATTGTTTAAAAATTCATCTCTTTTGGTTATCTCTTATATTTTGTAAATTAAAATTGCAAATGTTTGGTTAAAAATTAAAAAAATTTTGTGCTTGAGAGCTTATCTTTCTTGTCAAAAATTCGTCTTTTTGAATGATCTCAACTCTAATTAAAAATTTTAAATATTTTTTAGATTAATTATCTACTACATGTTATAATTTTCATTGAGAATATGAATCCTAAATCTAAATTATTTTTTTAAATCATGTATTTTGTTGATAGTTCGTATTTTTAGATAAATTTAACTGTTTTATATTTCAAAGTAAAAGATTTTTTTATTATCAAACACAACATTTTTTGTTAAGAATTCGTTTGTTTTTGTAATTCAACTACTTGGTTTCAACATTGTTAAAACTTCATTTTTTTAAAAAGATTTATGACTTTAGTTGAAACTTTACTTCTGGTTGAAAATGTAACTATTTCGTTAATTGTTTTTGAATGAAGATTAACTTTTTCGTTGAAATTTTGATTTGACATATCTGAAATCTTAAAAAATCTGTTTAAACTTGCTCAAAAATCTTAGGAGATTTATATTTATGTAACCTTTAAAACAAATAAACTAAAACAATAAATATTTAATTGATATTTTTATTTTATTTAAAAATCCGGTTTTCATCTTAACATTCAGTTAAAGATAATCTAATAAATCAATCGTTCTTATTTAAATTATACTTACTGACTTCGGTGACGATCAAGGAAATTAAACCATCATCAACAAAGACACGATTTCCTGGTTTCAGTACTTTAGAAATATTTACGTAGTCGACCCAGACAGCCTGATTATTTCCTTTTTCAAGAAGTGCCTTGTCTGTCGAGAGTTTAAATGACTGTCCCTTAACCAGTTCAACTTCTGCGCTGCCGCCCTAAAAATAAATATTTTAATAGATACAATAAATATTTTAATTTGAAAGTAATAATTAAAAATAGTCAAAAGAATATCTTGATATCACCGGAGGTCTTTTAGATTTGAATTAACAAAACAAAAATGGTTTTGCGAAAGTTTAAACTCCTGAAAAGAGAAAATTAAAACATTCAAAACTAAAGAAATCCGAATGAAAAACAATTAAAATTGTACACTTCCAAAGTAGAAGTCATCAACCTCTTTATTTGGAGGTATTCAAAATCGAAAATAACTTAAGACAGCAGTTTCAAAGAGAGTTTAGCTAAAGTTAAAAATTCAAAATTGATCCATTTTTTATTTAGAGCAATCAAAATTCGACAGATAGGTAAAGAAGCACTGTAAATTTTTATTTTTTAATACTTTTTATTAGAAATTGTCCTGGTAGTGCCCTTTCTCTAGCAAGATTTCCAGTAATTTTTTTGTTTAAAAATTTTATTTTTCTACCTTTGAAAAATCTGCTTAACGCTTCCGTAGATTTACTGACAAAAATATATTTAGAAAAAGATGGAAGAAGATCAAACATTGAAAAGTAGGTAAAGAACAGAATTTAAAAAAGGCCATGTTTGACTTTTAAAAAATGTATTTTTATCAGTATTTTTATCAGTATTATCATCCATTCTTTCCACTTCAATCCGAACTGATTAATAGAACCAATAAGAAAATCTAACTATTTATTTCTGAATCTTCATTCTTTTTGGTTGTAAAGACTATTATTATATTTTTGGTTAGAAAGTCACCTTTTTGGATAACATTTATATTATATTATTTTGTTCTAAATTTAATTATTTGGTTCCAAAATTATTTAATTGGTTGAAAACTCTACAATTTTGTTGACTAGTTAACCTTTTTGATTGATACTTAAACTATTTTGTTAAAAATTAACTTTTTTGATGAAAATTTATTTTCATTGATTGGAAAAACAACCATTTTTCTGATAATTTGTATTTTCGTATTGAAAATTCAACTATTTGGTTAAAAATTGAGATACTATTGTAAACATTCATTGGTGTTGTTCAAGATTCATCATTTTAGTCAAAAATTGATCTCTTTGGTGAAAATTAATCCTCTTGACTGAAAATACATCTAGTTCGTTAAAAATTCAACTATTTCGTTGAAAATTTAACTGTTGTGCAGAAAATTCGTCTTTTCTGATTGAAACTGTAAGAAAATTAGTAGTCTATTCAACTGTTTCGTTGGAACTTTTTTAGTTAAAAATTCACTTTGTTTCAAATTCATATTTTTGTGTTGAAAATGCTAGATTTTTTGGTAGAGAATTCATCTTTTTGCTTTAAAATGTAACGTTTTGATAAAAAAATTCAACTATTGATTAAAAATTATGATTTTTGTTGAAAATTTATATTTTCTCGTTAAAGATTCAAATATTTGTATGAAAATTGAACTATTTTTTTGAAAATGCTTTTCTTTTGCTGAAGATTAACATTTTTTGTTGAAATTAACATCCTTTGATGAAAAATTAAACTGTCTTGTAGAAAATTAATCTTTTAGGCTACACAATTTAACAATTAGATAGAAAATTCAACTATTTGGTTGAACGTAAAGTTTTTTGTTAAAAGTTCATATTTTCTGGTTGAAAATTCAAATATTTGTTGTATATTTCAAATATTTTGTTGAAAATGCGTTTTTTAAATTATTTTTTGTTTAATTTACATTTCCGGATTCAAAATTAAAGTTTTTTTGTAAAAAATTAATATTTAGGTTAACAATTTAAAAATAAAAATGCGTTTTTTTTTAATTCACACTCTGGGATTAAAACTAAACCTGTTTTGTACAAAATTAATCTTTTTTGCTGAAAAATTGATGTTCTATTGAAAATATATTTATTCTGGTTAAAACTTAACATTTTTGAATTGAAAATTAAACTTTTTTGTAGAAAATTAATCTTTCCGGCTTGAAAAATCAACAATTTTATAGAAAATTCAACTATTTGGTTGAAAATTAACTTTTTTTAAATTACACATTTCTAGGTTTAAACAAATCTCATGTCTTGAATTTCAGTTTATGACATTGTAAAAAAGGGTGAAAAGGACAAATTTAGTCAAAATTCTCGATTTTAGAATTTTTAGTATGTTTCAAGATCAAGGAGAAATGAGTGATTAAGTAAAAAAAGACAGACTGATCCCTGAAAAATAAGTCGATGCTACCGTTACAAAATTCAACATGGCAAAGAAAAAAACAGGGAAAAACTTAATTTTCGAAAAATTTAGACAAAATCTTTTTTATTTTTATTGATTTCCGGAATAATTGAGCAAATTGACTTACGCCTTCCAAAAGGCCTGTACGAATTTCCGGACCTTTGGTGTCCAGGGCGATGGCAACAGGTACGCAGATGCCAGTTCTTTCACTGAGATTTTTTTGGGCTGCTCTCACATTTGCTATTGTCTCTGCATGATATTCATGAGATCCATGAGAGAAGTTCATTCGAGCAATGTTCATTCCAGTCTCGATCATTTGCTCCAACTTTTCAACTGATCTTGAGACTGGACCAATTGTGCAGATAATTCCCGACAAACGAACGAACGATGTCTGTGTATTTATGTCCAGGGCACACATGTGCTCCAGGTGACTCTGTGCAGTCATATGTGTTGCTACTGGTGTTCCAGCCATCTGAGATTAAAAAAATCACTCAATTAATCAACAATTCCCACACGCAAAAAAAATCAGGAAAAGCATAAAAAGATGCTTCAGAAGAATGCATATTACAAATAAATCCTAAGTGTACACTGGCGCAACATTTTTACAATACTCTTAGGGTGCCCGCTTTAAACGAGAAAAAACTGTTCTCGTCAAAGTTCTTGACTTGAAATAATCAAAAGTGAACTGTAAATTAAACCACTCAAAATGGAACTCTTGAATTTTAACGTTTTATCATTAAAAATTAACAAAAAAATGTTTTTAACGCTAAATAACTTACAAATTTAAAATAGAAACTTTTAATTCAAAATTAAAATCTTTTTTGATTGAAAATCCAATTACTTAGTTGGAAGTGAAGCAAATTTGTTAAAAATTCATTTTCTTTATTGTTCTTTTGTTTTGAAATTTTATTTGTTTTAGTAGAAATTTATTCATATTTTTGTTAAAAATGTAACTCTTCTAGTATTTAACTGATTTTTTATTGAAAGTTAAAACTTTTTGGTTGAAAATTCAACTACTTATTTAAAAGTTGAACTAATTTGTTAGAAATGCATTCTTGTCGTTGAAGATTCATCACTTTGGTTAAAAAATAATCTACTTGTTTCAAAAGTTAACTATTTTTTAAAACTCGTTTTTTCAATTCCGAATAAATTTCTCAATTGGAAATTTAATTATTCCATTTGTGGTTGAAAATTTATCTTTTTTAGTTGAAAAGAAAACTTTTTGGTGGAAATTTCACGTTTTTGGTTTAAATTTAGTTTTTTGTTGTTGTTCAAAACGCATTTATTTTGGTGGAAATTATTTAATATTTTTAATAAAAATGCAACTGTTTTTTTGCAAGTTAGTTATCTTTCTATCTTTTCTAGAATTGACCTGCTTTTTATTCAAAATTAAAATATTTTTTGGTTCATCACTTTAGTTGAAAATTTATTTTGCTTTAAAATTCAACTATTTATTTCAAAATTCGTTTGTTTTTTCTATTCCGAATAAGGTTATTATCTAAAAATTTAACTATTCCTTTTTTCGGTCGAAAATTGATCTTTTTTAGTTAGCAATTAAACTATATAGTTATCAATTATTTCATTTGGTAGAAAATTTGTTTTTTTTCTGGGTTGGAAATAAATTTTTTAAACTGAAAATTTAACTATTTCATTTTTGCTTTCAAATTATTGCTTTTTTAGGTTAAAAATTCATGTATTTGGTTGATGATTGCATTACATCATGTGATACGAAATTTGTGCTATTTTACATTATAGGATAGAGTTTACTTTCAAAAATTTGTAAAATTCACGGTCAAAAAATAAATTCACTGTCATTTCCCGGTCCAGCGGCCACCCTGAGTCATAAAAGGAATATAAGTTCTACAAAAATGCGTCCTTTTAATCCCCCATAGATTACTTACTTATTCTAAGAAAATGATGCACAACATGTCATTCAATGCGTTTAAAAAATATTCTAAACGTTTGAAATTGATCCAATTGTTAAATTATTACATTTAAAATTAAATAATTGTAATTCAGATTTACTTCAGGTTTAAAATATTCAGTGAGGAAACCCTGAAAAATTGAAAAATTATCCATTTCAAATATTGAAAATTACAAATTCTACAAACATTGTAGGAAAAACGTTTTTTTATTTGACAGTTCGTCATTTATATCGGTTCACACAATAGTTTTCTAAACAATTTGCAAACACTCATACATTTATAGCGAAGATAGAAAAGCACAATCACAAAATTATGAAATTAAAATTAAGAATAATTATAATTAATAATAATAATATATTAATAATAAACTATATATTAATTTATTATTATATAATTAATAATAAAC
>JAAAKG020142010.1:0-11719 GCA_010014905.2 Druon quercuslanigerum
TCTTAATTAAAAATCATTTTCAGAAACAAAACAAAAAAGCAAATCATGATTTTTATTTTATTTGCAAATTAGGGGCACTGTCAAAAAAAATTTCCCCCCCCCCCCCCCATTTTTACCCGTGCATAAATTCCCCTACCTTTCCCTATTTGAAGTTGGGTTCCGATGGGGCCCCTATAAGAATATCTAGTCTAGAAAAAGCTAGCTGGGACACTATCAGAATATCTATAGTCTATAAAAAACTGGTTGTGTCCCCTATCACAAAAGCAAGTCTAGAAAAAACTGATAAGTGTCCTGTCAGGTTCTAGGGACGAATTTTCGTGCCTCGTATAGGTATGGCATAAAAAAAAATGAAATTTCCACTGAAAAAGATTGAAAAATTGAATTTTGAATCATAATAGACGAATTTCTATCCAAGAAAGATAAAATTTGGAATTTTATTTCATACGTATCACTTTTAATTGAAAACGCTTTTGTGTATAATACGTGCAAATAAGTATGAAAATTATCAAAGGTATTGGCAATGGCGGTCGAAAATTTCACCACCTGGTTCCGAAAACTGGAACTGGAAAGAGTAGGTACAATTTTAAAGATTTATTTTAATTTTTGCATAAAAGTGTTTTTACGATTGTTTTGTGAAATGTAAAACAATTATTGAATGCCAAAAACAAACATTTATCGAAAATAAATCGTTTTAGATAGAACTTCCATCTTATAGAGTGAAGAAACACGTTTTTGTCAAATATGTTTAAAAAAAACAAACAATTATTTCACTTTTTCATGTGAGTTTTAATGCACTGTAAGCCTAAAAAAACTTTAATTAAATTATGTAGCGACAAATTTTATTTAGATTTTTCAAAGAATACAAATAATGGACGATTGGAATTGAAATAAGAATTCTAACGCAACCATTTAGGTTTATAATTTATTGAAAATCACAATAAATAGTGCAATAATGTTTTTTTTTAGAAAAACATTTTTTTTAAACAATGTGCTTCTTTTACTCTATAAGAAGTAAATTAATTAGCACAATTTCCAAAAATAAAATCCATCGACCAAATTAGGACAATCAGCACAAAAATTTAACATGGAAATCTAAAAAAAAAATCCTCTCCTTCCCTAACAAAGAAAACAGCTCCCTTTGGACAAAAACAAAAGAGAGGAAAGAAAAATTATAAGGCACCCAACCAAATCACCGTTCTTCCCTCTTTTTTTAAAAAAAGTTCATAGATAAATTATTTATTTATTTCTTTTTGTTAAATTTATTTCTGTCTTCTTTTTTTGTTTTTATTATTAAATCACATGATAACAATTTTTAAATATGAACACACCAACGTTTCGAAACTCATTCAGCACCATAATAACCCAGATAACAATTTGTCCGCACGGTACGCGCATGCTGGAGGCACGCATGCGGATTATCCGCATGGCGTGCGCTCGGATAATGAGACAGATGCGTCCTCAATTAACCAGCATATGCGTCGCACGCGTGCGGGCAGCACGTGCGGCTGTAGTCTGGCGCGCGATTCAAAATCGAATTAAATTAATTCGAATCTCATGTACTTAAGTTTTTTTGCATCAAATTTTGTTTCACAAATTGCTTTGAAAGATAAAATTAAAATTACTTATTTTTGTATGTAAATTGAACTAGGTTATGTCCATTATCACACTGAAATATCCTTCAATTTTTTTGTGTGACGAGTAAAAGAGGAAGCTGTTAATCCAGAATTTATGTATCACTATACCCTTTCCGAGAATTTATTTTCTGTATAAATAGACACTCCGATTGAATTCCTTTTTTCTTGGGCAATATGTTTTGTTTTTCTTACAAAGTTATATTTTTCATGTGCCCATTCTGTGCGTCGCATATGTTCAACATTGCGTTCTTGAAGACGTGATTGCATGGTGCGACACATATGCGTCGCACTTAATGCGCTCTCACGACATTGGAGTGAATGCGTACGAAATGCTGCGTTTTCACTCGCACGCGTGCGGGTGATATGCGCTGCACGATTGTTATCTGGGAATGGCAAATAAAAAATTAAAATTTAAGCCGACAGGAATAATAAAACCAATTGTAAACAAACCTGAAATAAAAATGGCCTCTAATCCAAGTCAACTATATTAAAATTGAAGAATTTTAAATGAGATTAAAATCAAATTTAAAATCCTAATGAACGTCCAAGAATCAAGTTAATGAGCACAATCCCTCAAAATAAAATCAAGAATTCAACGACCAAATTTGGAGAATCAGCATAAAATGTTCCCATTGCAATTTGAAAAAATTACTGTTCTTCCTTAAAAAAGATAAGAAAAAAAACATCTTCTTTTGGGCAGTAAAATTTTTTTTTTAAATTTCTTCAATTTTAATTTAGCTGGATTGGATTAGAGGTAATTTGTATTTCAGGTTTGTTTACAATTAATTTGACTTTTGACCCTCATTCTTGGGTGTCAGGTAGAGAGCATCATGGTGGTTTTGCTATTCCTGTAGGGTTGAATTTTAATTTTTTATTTGCTTTGATAAGGGTACTGTATGAGTGCCGAAACGTTGGTGTTTATATTTAAAAATGTTTTTCCTGTAGTTTGATAATAAAAACAAAAAAAGAAGAAATAAATAAAAATGAATACTTTAAACTCCAAAGAAAATATTTAAAACTCTTTTTATACACAAATTAAAATGCATCTATAAAGTCAAACCTTTTCTTTCTAGTTCCGATTTTTATCACTGAGTGGCGTATCGCAGTTTAACCATTCCGAATATTATAAACTTTCTTACCTCATCGTGAATCCTGTTAAGGATTTTAGTTGGCAATTCACCACTTTGATTGAAAATTCAAGTAATCAAAGAAATACATTTTTAAATATAAATATTGTTCCTATAAGAATGATTCTATTCACTATTATTGTACTTACGTTGTCGGGTTCACTGGAAGGTGAAAAAGCGAAAATTGTTTATTTTCAATTGTGCTATTTTTGTAGCCACTAACACGACAATAATGTGGCATTGTTATCAGAAACTGTTACGATGAAACTTGTCAACAAAACTTTTTTAGCTATCATAAAATACGCATTGCAGAAAGTAAAACTCCTGTTGAAATAACCTAGCTTCTTCCCTGAGGCGTCAGAGTGCACTGCTGTCCAGTGTACGGTCATCTTCCACTCTCTTTAATACTCTCTGATTTTAAGGGCAGCAGACGACGAAACTCTTTAAACTGTGAGATTTGGGCGGGTAATTCAAATTACTATTACGGAAATTTATGTCAACTACTGAATGAATAAAACTAAAATTAATGTTTTTGTTTATAAATAAGTGGTATTAGCCAATATTATTTACTTTTTCAAAATTTTTCGATTTTCATTGATCAGTTAAAGGATTAGTATGGAAGAAAAAAAAAAATTGTTCGCTCCATGTATTTCAATTTTAATTGTGCGCAACCTGTAAAAAAAGCTTTGTTACTGAACGATTCTTGCAACTCCTCTACCGCTTTTTCAAAAATTAAATTTTTTATTATTACTCTTATTTCTACGCTGAAGGGCGTTTGATACTTAGAAAACGGTCGATTTTACCAGTTTTAGGTTCCCCGGCATTTTTCCTAGAATAATAAATATTTTGTCTTGAAAATCTGGTAAATGCTAGCGAATATGCTTATGGACGTCCCTCCAAACTTTTTTTGTGGGTAAATTCAAAAAAATTTAATTTTGCTAAACTTGATATATATGTGTGTGTGTATTTTGAGGTTATGCGTGTTATTGTCTCCCATAATTTTTCTAGAGTGCTCAGCGAAAGAATCGTTACGACAGAGACCTACATTATCGGAATGACAGAGAGCTCAAAAACGACCCTAACCTCAAAATAATGCACATGCATAAAATTTTTATTTAGCACAATAAATTTCTTTTTGGTATTATTAAAAAGACAAATTTTTAAAAAAAAAGAGTTAAATTTTTATCCAAAAAGATTTCATTTACTTTTTAATACTGAAATAAGAATTTTCATCAAAAAGTAAATTTTCTAGAAAATAGTTGAATTTTTAACCAAATAAATACGTTTTTTTAACAATGCAGTTATTGAAACTGTTAAATTATCAACCAAATAATAAAATTTATAACTTTTCTTTGTTCATTTTCTTAGTCCTTGTTCTTTATTTTCTCCTGTTTTGTTATCACAAGTAATAATAAAAAGAAAATTTTGCGTTCAGCAATAAGTCGGTAGTTTTCTTTTATTTTCAGATCTTTTAAACAGAATAACGAATATCTTCAGTACTTATCCCTCTCCTTTTAAATTGGAAGTGGGACCTAAAATAGTCATTGGCACTTCTGACCCAGAACAAATCAAGGTAAAATATTAAAAATTTAAATAAATATTATTTAAGAAAAAACACTATTTATAATTATTGTTTTCAAGAATATTCTTATGAGCCCGAAAGCTCTGGAAAAAGATGATTTTTATCAATTCAGTAAATCTTGGGTAGGAAACGGGTTACTCACAGCACCAGGTAGAAAAATTTCTATATAATTTTTGTGAGCAATGTTAAAAATTCTTCTCTCAATTTTTAATACCATTTTATAATTCTTTAGGTTCAATATGGCGTTTTCATCGAAAATTAATTCAACCTGCATTCAATATGAAAGTTCTCGAGTCATTTGTTGAAGTATTTCAAAAACACGCGACCATTATGACGAATGAAATGTCGGCAGAAGTTGACGGAAAGGAATTTAAATCTATTCACTATCTTTCATCTTGCACTTTAAATATCATATGTGGTAGGATCAATTTTATATTTTGCATTATTAAAACCTGATTCAAACAATTCAATTCAATTAAAACAATTCAAAATTTTTTTATCAGAAAGTGCCATGGGTGTTTCAATATCCTCCGAAGAAGAAAAGAAAAAAGGATATTTAAAAGAATCTGAAAGGTATTAGTTTAAAATAATATTTAATGCAAAGATTAATATTCCTTTTTTTACAGAGCAATTATTGCGATATGTCAAAGGGCAGTCAAAGTTTGGTTACATCCAGACATAATTTTTAATTTGACTAAAACTTCGAAAATATTCCACGATTCGATTGCGTATTTGCACAGTATTACCAATTATGTACGTATAATTAAAAATTTTCTCAAAATTACGTTATTACATTTATATATGTCTACAGATTATTCAGAAAAGGCGGAGCGAAACAGAAAGAGAATCAGTTACAAGTAAAGGAATATTTTTTTCCTTCAGAAAAATTTTCTCAATAACTTTCAATCTAAGAATTTTAATTTTGCAGGTACATTTTTAGGACAAAGGAAACCCTTTTTAGATTTATTGTTAGAGTTGTCTGACAATGAAAAAAAAATCTCCATTGAAGAAGTTCGAGAGGAAGTTGATACACTGTTGTTTGGGGTAATTTTTAGCATGGAAAATAGTAAATAATATTAAGAATAAATTACAAAATAAGCTTCAATATTTGTATTTTTCAGGGACATGACACAACGGCAACCATTACATCTTTTGTTTTACTTATGCTTGCTTTACATCCTGACATACAGGTGATAATAATTTTTTAGTTTATAGGGGAAACTAGTATAGACTGAATAATGTATATTTTCTCCAGGACCCCTGGAACTGGGACACAGAATATAAACAGAATATAACAGTAATTATTTAACAATTTAGCCAAGCTGACTGATACTCAAGACGTGAGATCGTCTGACTCTCCCGGAGTGGAAGGCGTCACCATGTTGGTCGCAGGGTGGGGGACTTGATAAAAGACCCCAGGCTCACACAAACTATAGAGCATAGAGATATTACTGGATAGAGTAGGCGTGCTACAGGCCACCTGTACGTGGGAATTCTTGCGCGTTAGAAAGAGAGAGAGACAATGAATTTGGCATTGCTGTCTTTGTCTACTATGCAATAAAAGAGAGAGACAGAAATACCAATTCGAGTCTCTCTCTCTCTTTTTAGTCAGTGGACAGTCACTTACAGGCATGCCTACTCTATCCGTAATGTGTCTATAGTAGAGAGTCGACTCGATACACGAAATTAGCTTTGTGACACTCCACATGCGTGCACAATGTGTCGTCCTCTGCAACGTGCCTGTCATGAAATATCGGTTAGCCGGAATCAATGACCTGGAAACTGAAACTTTGGAATATTTATCTTTTTATAAATAAATATATCTACTTTTTATAATTCAATTTTTTCATTTTAATTTTTTACAATTATTCTAAAAAGTAATCTTGAAAATAATATATTATCAAAAGTAGATGTTGTTTCATGTCTTTTTTTTATATTCTAAGAAATCTTTTTGAATATTCTTTTAAATTTAATTTTTCTTAAATGAAAAATAATTGAAAAATTTTCTAGTTTCTTTAAGACAAAAATTGTATTCTCTTGAAACATTTCTCAATCCTTAAAAAGCTTCAAAATTTTATTTCGAAACCTTAAAAAATCTCGGTATTTTATATTTCAAGAAATCTTTCGGATATCTTCTAAAATATTTTACACATTTGTAAAATCTTCCAAATCCTTAAAACTATTTGGAAACATTTGAAATATTTTGTAATTATTGTAAAATCTTCGAAATATACTAAAATATTTTCAAATCCTGTAATCTTTTAGATATTTTTGAATTGTTTAACAGCTTTTTAAAATACTTTGAATGTAATCTTCTAAAATATTTTACAATCTATTATAATCTTTATATTTAGTTCGAAGCCCTCTAGTGACGACAGATTCAACTATAATTTCCCACAATTCCTTGAGCGTCCTCCTAAGTCTCAAGGTAGCCTCTTCGACAAAATCACCAGCCAGTCGAAAATAGTTTTTGTTGCTAAACAATCGGTCCATTGTTATTGAAAAGTATCGAAAAAGATGTGCAAAACACTCTTCCGGAAAACTTATAAAAAATTCGACTCCTCTGTTCATTGGAAACGTCTGAAAGACTCGAAAGCGTGTCTCGATTTTTCGTTTGAAGGATTATCGTTCGCGAGTTTGACTTTTCAGAGAATCGAAGAATCTGAAAAATTTTTTGAGCATTAAATGAAATACAATTTTCAAAAAAAGTATTTTTTTCAAATATATATTTTTTAATTTTTGCACCTCAAAGAAATATTTTTAAAATTATTATAATTATAATTAACAGAATCCATTCATTGGCATTTCGAGCTTCCATATAGCCTTCATAGAGCCGGCACGTTGGTCGCCAGACGGGCCGCCGGGCAATATTGCGAGCATTGGCGCTTACACTGAGCTACTCATACGCTTGAACAGTGGTCCTGTCAATCGGATTACGTGCCAGTGCATAAGGTTGCATCGTGCCGACATTCTGTTATCTGGGCTGTTTCAAATGATTTCTTAACAAAACGATTCAACCCAAATTAAAAAAAAAAAGTAATACTCGAAAAGAGAAACTAATAACTTTTAAGCAAACAGTACCATATTTATTCAAGAAAGATATAATTTTTACTAAAACAAATGAATTTTTAAATCAAAATTCAAATTTAAGAACATTGAATTTTCATCCGAAAAAGATTTTATTTTGACTTTTCAATAAGAAAATATAAGTTTTGAACAAGAAGTAAATTTTGCATGCAGAATATATTTGAGTTTTCAACCCAACAAGATGTTTTAACGAAACAGTTAAATTTTTAATAAAAAGGATACTTTTTTGACAAAATTGTGGATTTTTTATAAAAACAGTTGCATTTTTATCCAAGAAAAATGTTTTTTCTAAACCTAAATAGATGAATTTTTAAATAAAAAAGGCAAATTGTAAAAAAAAAATCAATTTTCAGCACAATCATATGAGTTCAAATGAGAAAAAAGTTTTCTATCTGAATAATTGTATTTCCTACCTAAAAATAGGAATTTTCAACAAAGCAGTTGAATTTTTAACAAAAAAAATTACTTTAAAAAATTTGTTATTAATTTTAAACTAAACGGTTAAATTTTAATCGAAAAAGATTCAGTTCCTAGTAAAATAGATTAACTTTTTAAATAAAAAGACAAATTTTCGAAAATAGTTGAATTTTGATCCAAACAGATTTTAGTCTATCGTTTTAGTATAAAAGTATGAGTTTTAAATAATAATTCACTTTTATACGAAATTAGTTTAACTTTAAACCGAACAAGACGAATTTTTAACACAAAAATTTAATTTTTATCTAAAAATGTCTTGTTAACAAACTTGTTAAATTTTCAAACGTACGATTGGAAAAAAATATTATGGAGGAAACAAATGCAAAAAATAATAAAATACAAGGCAAATAAATTACCAAAAAGAATATTATACCAAGGTTGCAGCAAAACGTCATTTTTAATTTTCTCTAATTTCTCACTGACCAATTTTTCATTTTCCGTAATCATATTCATATTCAAAGAACAGAATTTTAAGCTTGTAAAAATATTAATCTAGAATCTTTTTCAAATGAAATAAAACAATTTCAAATTAATATTGAAAAACTTTTAAATTAATTCTCATTGCCAGTTTAAGGTTTTTCAAATTCTTTGACTTTTGCAAGATTTTTTTCCCTTCTAATCCCTTACTTCTTTCTGGCCAATAAAATTCCCTGACTTTAAAATAATTTGTTATTAAAAATCATTTTAAAAAATCTCTCGCCACGTACGATTACTACTAATACTGAACCGCTGCCATACTTTGTCTGCTAGCCGAACGCTCTCGAGAAGCGAGGAGTGCGCAATCAGCTGCGCACTTTTTTCCTTTACGATAACTGATATTTCCGTTACCATTTAGGAATTTTAAGAAAGCACTTGTAATTTTGAGAAACCCTTTCTGAAGTTAAATAAAAGTGTAGTAGATTTTCTGTAAAAGCTACTGGATTTCGTTTTCAGCAACCTAATTTCGTAAATTTTAGTGTCTTTAGTGTATTACATGTGTCAGAATTTCCCGAAAATTTCTAACAGTGTACAATATGTTGAAAGTGACCGTGTGGTGACGTCAGCTATGCAGTTGGCCTATGATCATAAAAAATGCATGACGAAATAATAATATAGCATTTAACAGCACTTTTCTATACATTCTTTAAATAACGTTGTTATTCTTCATTAATAAAATTAATTTGGTCATACGGTCATAATATAATAAAAAATTGTCTTCTAACGTTTCGACCTTATTGCAGGTCTTCTTCAGAGTTTCAATATCACCTAAGTCAAAGTTTTTAAATTAATATAAAATAGTTTTTTTTTGTACATTTTAAAAAATACTACATAACAATACTAATTTATTTATTACCTGTAGTGACAAATTGTATTCTTAAGACATTCCAAAAATCCGATTTCGTCATCTTACTCAGTTTCGGAGTGAAATATTTTCGTTTTTTTTTTTTTTTTATAAAACAAATTTTGCACAACAATTTTTGTATTTACAAGTAGTCATTTATACAATTGCTATTGAAAAGAAAGTTAATTGAGAACTCAGAAATCGTACTGAGCTCTCAAATTAGTAGAAACTACATTTTGACAAACTGGCACTGTGTTTTTGTTTTGGGCGAACCTTTGACTACACAGTACGATGGAAATGAAACCAGGTTTTAATTAGTGAAACGCAAGGCTGATATTAAACTGGCATCACAAATGAAAAACCGCCAAATTCAAATTTTGATAATTTTTAATTTATATTTCTAAATTTATATTTATTTAAATTTTAAAAAACTATTCTTTATAAAATGATTGATTAAATCCATTTTTATTAATACATTAAAATTTCTATTAATTTAGAAACAAAAATGTTAAATATTACCAGAGCTATAAATGTTCATTTTCATTTAAAATTATGTTTCTTAAATAATAATTTACTGGAAATATAAATTTTTTTACAGTTTTTAACTAGTGTAATGTAATAAAACAAAGCTTTTTCAGAATGAAGTTTTGTACATTTTTATAATTTTGACAGTAACTTTTTTAAATTTGCTAATTTTCCATTTTCTAATTTTATATTTTTAATTAAAATTTTTTTGAAAGTTTGCTACTCCATTTCGATTTTATTTGTAAATGTTAATTTTAAGTTTTTAAGATTTCAAAATATGTTGAAAAAGAATCTGAAAGATTATAAAACATTTTTGAAGATTTCAAAC
This sequence comes from Druon quercuslanigerum, assembly GCA_010014905.2. Taxonomy (NCBI): domain Eukaryota; kingdom Metazoa; phylum Arthropoda; class Insecta; order Hymenoptera; family Cynipidae; genus Druon; species Druon quercuslanigerum. The sequence continues at coordinate 10,082 of JAAAKG020142010.1, forward strand.
AAAAAATTATAAGCTTTTTAAGCATTTTTAAAGGTTTTTGAAGAATAATAAAATTGTCTTAAGATTTATGGTAAAATTTAAAATGATTTCTTTATTCTGAAAAAGGGGATTGTAAAAGAAAATTTAATCAGAATTACAAAATTTTAAAAATTCTATAATGCTTCATAAATATTTTCAAGTATTCAAACAATTCAAACTTTATTTGAAACTAGAGAAAATTTTCATGTTTTTAAATGTAGATTGTGGAAGATTTTGAAAAAAGAAGCTAAACTAAAATTATAAAAGGTTTCAAGAGAATGAAAATTTTTCTTTAGATTCCCAGAAAAGTGTTTAATGATTTTTGATTTTAAAAAATTAACTTTAGGACAACGTTATAAAAGATTTTAAAGTACTTCCAAAAAATTTTCAAAAAAGAATCTGGAAGTCGTTAAGACAAATTTTTTTCTTTAAAAAAGATTTTTAAACAAATTCGAAAAATTTCAAAAGACACTTAAAAAGTTTAGAAGAATTAAAAATATTTAAAAAAAATGGATAGTTTTGAAATAAAAAAAATTTTGAGAAAAATACAGATTTTTTACAAATTTGTAAAAAGAAACTTTTTATGAATTTGGAAAGGTTTTGAAAAATCAAACAATATTCTCTAGATTCTTAGGAAAATTTTAAATTATTTTTTTGAAGGTTTTAGGACATTTTTTTTATTATACAGAATTTTTTTAAATTTTAATTTACAAAAATTGCAAGTTTAAAAAAAATGAACTAAAATTATACATTTTAAACCAAGTTAATTAATTTTTAAGAATTCATTAAAAAAATTGGCTTTGAGGCATTGCTTTTTTCAAGAAATTTAGCTTAAATTTAATTTAGAAATTTAGTTAATTATAACTAGTTTTGTAAACGAACTCAAGGAAAAATTTTAAAAAATCACATTTTTTAATTTAAACATTGTTTTAATTTCATAATAGTTTTTAGAGTTTAATGTTTTTCTTTCTCACATTTGATAAAAGTTGCAACTATTATTTAATTCTAATGATGTAGGGCTTATTTTTATACTTAAAAGATTTTCTGCAAATCTTATTGGTACGTTTTTATTTAAAAAACTTTTATTCAGGGATTATAAAATCACTGTTTTTATAAAAAATAGGTTTTCATAAATAAAATTTTAAAAATAAAAACTTACCAATGAGATTTGCAGCAAATATTTGAATTAATAAAATAAGCGCTACAGTATTGGAATTAAAGAAGAATTCCAACTTTTACCTTAAGACAAAAGAAAAACATTAAACTCTGAATAGTTATTGTCAAAGAAAGAAATCCCAAAATATTTTTTTTAAAAGTCCACCCGCAGTTCTTTTCTAAAATTAGTTAAAATTAACATTAGTATATTTTCCTCGATTTTAAAAATTATTTTCAACAAGATTGATGTTTTAGTTTGAAATGACATCTGATAATAATAATAAATAATAGTAAACTTTGTGTTCATTAAAGCAAATAATATGTTTATTAAAATATTTGACAATCCGTAATGAATTTAAATTCATAAATAAATATTATATAATATATATATCTACAGTGGAAGCTTCTAATGTGTCCCCTAAGGGTTTACATTTTTCATTCACCCTCTTCCTATTCCTTAACACA
>JAAAKG020142011.1:0-11719 GCA_010014905.2 Druon quercuslanigerum
ATGAAACTAATGCAAAAAAAAAATAAATGTCAATAACTTTAATTTTCAATAGCTAACTAATAATATAGTACTAAACAATAATATAAATAATGTATGCAATACTTTCTTACTTTCAAAATTCTTTAATTGTGTAATTATTTCCGGGAAATAGTAACTTTTTACAAATAAAAAGAAAAAAAATTGCCTTAAATAATTACAAATTATTTAAATATTAACCAACTTGGTTAAATAATAAATATTAAATATTCTTTGAATGTATTCAAGGTATCATTAATCCCAAAAAATATTAACTTTTCATGCTTTACAGTCGAAAGAATTGTCTAAACAACTAGAAATTAGTTTAGAAAATATTTGGAAACTTGTCTTTCATCGAATCGAAATAACTAATGTGTAGAAAATAATGTATTGACTATCTTAAATATGTTGTATAGAACATATTTTGTGTAGAAAAAATATTGGACATAATATTTTGCTGTAGAATATTTTTAGAAAATCTTCGTAATTAAATATAACTATTTAATTTTGGGTACGAAATATACTATGTAGAAAATATTCTGGGTAGAAAAAAAATGGAATTAAACAATAATTAATTCTGTGCAGGAAATATTTTGTACAGAAAATATTTTTTGCAGGAAAAAAAATGTTTTAAGCAATATTAAATTCTGTGTAGAAAAAATCGTGTGTAGAAAAAATATAACAGTATTAAATTTTTTGCAGGAAATATTTCTTTTAGAAAATATTTAGTGCACGAAAAGTCTAATAAGTATACGCTGTGTACAATATATTTTGTGCAGAATAAATCTGTGTAAGAACAGAATTTTCTCAAGGAATTTACAAATATGTGGAATATTACAATAAGGTAATTATAAATTAGGATGTGCACATGATCTATTTCTGCAGGATATATTCAGCGTGGAAAATATTTTGTGCAGAAAATATTTTTTCTAGGAACAAAATAAAATTATTAAGCAATATTAGATTCTGTGTAGGAAATATTCTGTGTAAGAAAAATTTTGCGAAGAAAAAATATAATGGTATTAAACAATAATTTATTTTGTGCAGAAAATATTTTGTATAAAAAATTTTTTTGCAGGAAAAAAATTAATTTATTAAGCAATATTAAATTCTGTGTAGGAAATATTCATTGTAGAAAAAGTTTCTTGTAGAAAAAAATATAACAGTATTAAATTTTTTGTAGTAAATATTTTGTGTAGAAAATATTTAGTGTAGGAAAAGTCTGATAAGTATACGCTGTGTACAATATAGTTTGTGTGAAATGAATCTGTGTAAGAACAGCATTTTCTCAACGAATTTACAAATATTTGTAATATTGCAAAGAGATAATTTAAAATTTAGATGTGCACATGATCTATTTTGGCTGTATACATTCTGCGTGGAAAATATTCCTTGTAGAAAATATTTTGTCTAGGAAAAAATAAAAATTATTAAACAATATTAGATTCTGTTTAGGAAATATTCTGTGTAGAAAAAATGTTGTGTAGGAAGAATACAACGTTATTAAATTCTGTGTAAGAAAAATTTTGCGTAGAAAAAATATAAAGGTATTAAACAATAATTAATTTTGGGCAGGAAATATTTTGTATAAAAAATATTTTTTGCAGGAAAAAAATGAATTTATCAAGCAATATTAAATTCTGTGTAGGAAATATTTAGTGTAGAAAAAATCTTGTGTAGGAAAAATATAATAGTATTAAATTCTTTGTAGAAAATATTTAGTGTATGAAAAGTCTGATAAGTCTGCGCTGTGTGCAATATATATTTTTTGTAGAATACATCTGTGTAAGTACAAAATTTTCTCAAAGAATTTACAAATATTTGTAATATTGTAATGAGATAATTTAAAATTTAGATGTGCACATGATCTATTTCTGTAGAATACATTCTGCATGAAAAATATTTTGTGTAGAAAATATTTTGTCTAGGAAAAAAAATATTAAACAATATTAGATTTTGTGTAGGAAATATTCTAAAAGAAAAAAATTTTGTTTAGGAAAAATATAACCTTATCAAATTTTTTGTAGGAAATATTTTTTGTAGAATAAATCTGTGTAAGAACAGCATTATCTCTAAGAATGTACACATATTTGTAATATTGCAATGAGATAATTTTAAATTAAGATGTGCCCATGATCTATTTCTATAGGATATATTCTGCGTGGAAAATATTTTGTGCAGAAAATATTTTGTCTAGGAAATAAATAATATTATTAAACAATATTACATTCTGTGTAGGAAAAATGTTGTTTAGGAAAAATAAAATGGTATTAAACAATAATTAATTCTGTGCAGTAAATTTTTTGTATAGAAAATATTTTCTTTAGGAATAAACTTAATTTATTAAGCAATATTAAATTCTGTGTAGGAAATATTCTGTGTAGCAAAAATCTTTTGTGTAGGAAAAATATTACAGTATTAAATTCTTTGTAGGAAATATTTAGTGTAGGAAAAGTGTGATAAGTTTGCTTTGTATACAATATATTTTGTGTAGAATAAATCTGTGTAAGAACAGCATTTTCTTAAAGAATTGACAAATATTTGGAATAATGCAACGAGATAATTTTCAATTAAGAGGTGCACATGATCTATTTCTCTAGGATATATTCTGCGCGGAAAATATTTTTTTCTGGGGGAAAAAAAATTGCTAAGCAATACTAGATTCTGTGTAAGAAATATTTTGTGTAGAAAAAATGTTTTCTAGGAAAAATATAACGTTATTAAATTCTGCGCAGGAAATATATTGTATAGAAAATATTTTTAGTAGGAAAAAACTAAATTTATTAAGCAATATTAAATTCTGTGCAGGAAATATTCTGTGTAGAAAAAATGTTTTGTATATAATTGTATTAAACAATAATAAATTCTCCGCAGGCAATATTTTGTTTAGAAATTTTTGTAGGAAAAAAATAAAATTATCAAGCAATATTAAATTCTTTGTAGGAAATATTTGGTGTAGAAAATATTTAGTATAGGAAAAGTGCGATAAGTATACGCTGTGTACAATATATTTTGTGTAGAATAAATCTGTGTGAGAACAGCATTATCTCAAAAAATTTACAAATATTTGCAATATTGCAAATAAATAATTTTAAATTAGGATGTGAACATGATCTACTTCTGTAGGATATATTCTGCGTGAAAAATACTTGGTGCAGAAAATATTTTGTCTAGGAAAAAAATAATATCATCAAACATTATTAGATTCTGTGTAGGAAACGTTATGTGTAGAAAAAATAAAATGATAATAAACAATAATTAATTGTGTGCAGGAAATATTTTGTGTAGTAATTATTTTTTTTAGGAAGAAAATAAAATTATTAAGCATTATTAAATTCTGTGTAGGAAATATTGGGTGTAGAAAAAATCTTGTGTGGGAAAAATATAACAGCATTAAATTCTGTGCAGGAAATATTTTGTGTAGAAAATATTTAGTGTGAAAAAAGTCTTATAAATATGCTCTGTGTACAATATATTTTGCGTAGAATGAATCTGTATAATATCAGAATTTTCTCAAATAATGTACAAATATTCGAAATATTGTAATTAAATAATTTTAAATTAGGATGTGAACATGATTTCTTTCTGTAGGATATATTCTGCGTGAAAAATATTTGGTGCAGAAAATATTTTGTCTAGGAACAAAATAAAATTATCAAACAATATTAGATTCTGTGTAGGAAATATTCTGAAATTAAAAATTTTGTTTAGGAGTAATATAACAGTATCAAATTTTGCGTAGAAAATATTTGGTGCAGAAAATATTTTGTCTAAGAAAAAAATAATATTACTTAACAATATCACATTCTGTGTAGGAAATATACTGCGCAAAAGAAACTTTGTGTAGAAAACATATAACATTATTAACTTCTGTGTAGAAAAAATTATGTGCAGAAAAAATATAATAATATTAAACAATAATTTCTTCTGTGCAGGAAATATTTTGTATAGAAAAAAAATAAAATTATCAAACAATATTAGATTTTGCGCAGGAAATATTCTAAAAAAAGAATGTTGTTTAGGAATAATATAACAGTATCAAATTTGGCGTAGGAAATATTTGGTGTAGAAAATATTTAGTGTAGGAAAAATCCGATAAGTCTATGCTGTGTACAATATATTTTGTGAAGAATAAATCTGTGTACGAATACCATTTTTTCAAAGAATTTAAAAATATTTGGAATATTGCAATGAGATAATTTATAATTAAGATGTGCACATGATCTATTTCTGTAGGATATATTCTGCGTGGAAAATATTTTGTGTAGAAAATATTTTCTCTAGGAAAAAAATAAAATTCTTAAACAGAATTAGATTTGGTGTAGAAAATATTCTAAAAGAAAAAATTTTGTGTATGAAAAATATAACAGTATCAAATTTTGCGTGGGAAATATTTAGTGTAAAAAACATTTGGTGTAAGAAAAATATGATCAGTGTACGTTGTGGATAAAAAGTGTGTGTAGGAAGGGGTGTTATCCATTATTGAATTTGAAAAATATTTACCACTTTCTTTGCAGAAATTGTTTTCTACTTGAACAACTTACTTGACAGGTGTAAAATCCAATCAGAAAATAGAAGAGCGTAGACTTCATGTTTCTCTTAACCGTACTAAGTATAAACTGAAAAGAGTTATCAGTTTTGCATGTGAAATATTTTTCTTGTGCGTAAGCAGAGTCGAAGATAAGATAATCGGAATTAGAATTTTAACGATATCAGACAAATAAACAAGTTTTCCAGTAAAGTGCATCTTGTTTCTATTCTATAAAGTTATGAAAATAAAATTTATTTATTTTTATACCTACTTCATGGGAATAAAAATCAAATAAGTCATAGTCGTTTTCTCGATTTCTTTGAAATTATGGGTCTTACGTTGGGAATTATAGAGTTGTCCTTATGGTACAATAACAATAATTATTGATAATAATTTTTTTCGTTATTCTTTTTGGAATATTAATTCAAATATTTTTTATTCAAATATTAACTTTTGCATGTGTTGATGAGAATCAATCTTTTTTGTTGAAAATTTTACTACTTTGTTTAATTTCAAAATCCACCTCTGATTGACAATGTAAATATATTAGTCAAAAATTGGTCTTTTTGGAAAAAGATAAGAATTACGTTTGAAAATTAATCTTTTTTGGTTAAAGATTCAACTGTCTTGTTTCAAAATTTTTATTGAGAATGCAACTTTTTTTTTAATGCATTTTTTTTTTAAATTGAAAATTCGTCTTTTTTGCAGAAAATTAATTTTCACAGTTGAAAATGTATCTTTTCGGTACAAAATCAATCAATGTTGGTTGATGATTCAACTATTTTTTTAAAAATTTGACTTTTTGGATGAATTCAACTATTTGCATTTAAAAATAAAAAATTTTTAATTGAAATATCAAATATTACATTTTTCTTATTCAGTAATCTTCTTTGGTTGAAAAATCAACTACTTTTTTAAAAGTTAATCTTCCTTATTATAAATTCACTTTTTCGTTTAAGGATTCATCATTTTTGTTTAAAATTTTGATTGAAAATCTAACTATTTTGATGAAAAATTAATGTTTTTTTTTTTGTTAAATCGTCTTTTTTGGCAGAAAATTAATTTTTAATATTGAATACTAATCTTTTTGGTTGAAAATTCAAGCACTCGTCTAAAAGTTTATCTGGCTTGTTATAAATTCACTTTTTCAACTGAAGTTCCGTCTTTTTAGTTAAAAATTTTAATTAAAAATTTAACTATTTTGTTGAAAAATTCATGTTTTTTGCTGAAAGTTTACCTTTTTTGGTAGAAAATTAACATTTTTGGTTGAAAATTTACCTTTTTGTTTGAAAATTCATGTACGTGTTTTAAAATTTATCTGATTTGAATAAATTCACTTTTTGGTTAAAAATTAATCTATTTTTGTTCAGGATTCAAATATCTTGTTGAACATTTTATTTTTTTAATGACTTTAATTATGTTTTATCTAAAACTAAAATATTTAAAAAAAAATATATAAATAAGCCGCAGTTCAAAAACTGCATCACATTGCCACCGTAGAATATGACAACTCTTATGGAAAATACAAATTTAAATAAAAATCAATTTAAAGTTTGGAAAATTTGAAAATTAGTGATTTTATTTTACGAGCAAAGCACCTAAATACAGACGTCACAATTTCCCCTTATTTTTCTCCTTTTTTTATTTTTTTAAATAATTTCTTTTTCCCCCTGTTTTCAATCAACTTTCAATTTTTTTCCTTCAAAAAAATTTAATTAATAGAATTGAATTGAATTAAGTGAATTAATTATTGAATTAATTAAATTAATTAATTAAATTGAATTAATTAAATTAATTAATTACATTGAATTAATAGAACCCAATACGAAACTCCAAATGTTTTTGGTTGAAAATTGATTATTTTTAATTAAATTTCTACGTTTATAATTTCGGTTCAGAATTTCTCTGTTTTAGTTAAAACTTTTGAAAATTGAACTGTTTTGTCAAAAAATCCGTTTATTTTTAAATTTACTTTTTCAACTGAAAATAAAAACGTTTTTGGCGAAAAATTGATTTTTTGTATAATAGTCAAAAATTCGACTATTCATTTTTTCATTAGGAATTTATCTTTTTTGGTTTAAAAAGTCAACTATATGGTAAAAAATTCAACTTCTTTCTTAAACATTTATTTTATTGGTGAAAGATTTAACTATTTTGTTGAAAATTTATTTTTTTGGGTTTGAAAATAATATTTTAATACAAAATTTAAGTACTTCACTGTTAGTTAGAATTTTGGTTCAGAATTGATCTCTTTTGGGTAAAACTTTTACTATTTGGTTGAACATTAAACTATTTTATTAAAAATGAAATTTTTCAGTTGAAAATTAAAGTATTAATTGTTTTATTCAGAATCCATATTTTTTATTTAAAAATTCACCTACTTGGTTGCAAGTCGAACATTCATTAAACATTAAACATTCATTTTAGTGGTAAAAGATTTAATTATTTTGTTAAAAATCGTTTATTGTTGAAAACTATTTTTTTACTGAAAATTCAACTACACTGTGGTCTGGAAATAAGCAGCCTTTTGTTACGGTATTTCTAGAACTGCTGGCCTCGCGTGACCTCGGATTTTTTTTTTATTTCAAGACTAAATTTTACACAAAATTGTGAAAGTAAATTTTATTTTATTTCTTTTGTTTATTTCATTATTCAATGAAGTTAATTCTTATAAATAAATTTTTTTAACAAATAACCTAAATCAAGGAATATTCGTCTTTAAAGTATATTTATGCTCTGTAAATGTTTAGTTTTACTGTTAAGACAAAACGTGGCTATTGATGTTTGAAATTAAATGTTATCAATTCATTATATAAAACAAATTATGTAAACAAATGTACATTTTTGGCTTTTTAAGCGAAGAAACATATTTTTTTCTTCTAACCAAGTTGAAATTATATTTTTAATGGTATTTTCTTGGAAAAATTCGCTATACATTAATATTTGTTTATTTGATAAACAAATTATGTAAAAAAATTAACATATAATACATTTTTAAGCCAAAAAAATCATTTTTTCTTCTGCACTTATTGAAAATATATGGGGAATGATGTTTTTTAAAAATTTTAGCAAGTATAGCTAATCATTTGGTTAGAAACAAATTATATAAACAAATGTACGTTCAGATATTTAAAGGCAGAAAAAATCGTTTTTTTCGCTATTTTTTAATTATATTCAAAATTAATAATCTAGATGAAATTTTGATATGTCTAACTTTTCGTTTACGTTATAAACAAATTGGGTTAAGAAATTAATTTTTCAGTAGAAAATTTTTTCTTGACTGCAAATTAAACTATTCTATTTTTTGTTAAAAATTGACCTTTTTTGGTAAATAAATCATATATTTGCTGGGCCTTTTGGTACAGAATTCCCTTTTATTTTGGCTTCAAAGTTAAACAGTTGAAAATTAATTTTTTTAGGTTGAAGATTCATCATTTTGGTTGAAAATACAACATTATTGTTATCAAATTAATTATTTAGTAAAAAAATTATCTTTTTGGCCAAAAATTAAACTGAAATTTAAGAAACTGATTATGAAAATTCATAATTTTTCTAATAGAGATTCCACTGTTTACTTACAAATTCGTTTTTTTTGTACGCTTAAAAATTAATTTATCCAGTTGAAAATGCAACTATGTTTTATTAAAGAATAATATTTTTTTGTTTAAAAATTCGACCATTTGTTTAAAAATAAATTTTTGTAGATTTAAAATTATAATATTTGCTTGAAAGTTTAACTATTTGGTTTAAAATAAACTGTTTGGTTGATTTTTTTTATCTATTCAGTTGAAAAATTAACCTTTGTAGGTTGAAAATTTAACTATGTGATTATGGCTTAACACATTTAATTAAAAATTTAATTGTTTGTAGGTAATTAAACTATTTTGTCAAAATAGCATAATTTTTGGACCAAAATTTAACTGATTTTAAAATTTTTTATCTTATTATTTACCAAGGGATTGAACTCAATAAGATTATAACATATCAGTAACATGAAGAATTTTGTAATTTCTTTTTTTTTTTAAATTTTCAACTTGCCTACGATAAAAAAATATATATTTTCATTCAATGATCGATAATTACTAAAAAAAATGTATCACACATATATTTAGTAAATTACCCCAATAAGTCAACAACTGCAAAGGAACAAAAGACAAAAAAAAACCTAATTATCTAAACAAACATTTTAAAGCAAGACTCAAGTTGTTTCTCCTCTTTTTTCGACCGTCGATATGAATTCAAAAATTTTATCTAACGAAAGTTTCCTTAAATTCCTTATTTGGATCTTACGGTCCAATTTAAACGAACGAAGTTTTAGTTGTTAAAAAATCGTTATATTTTCAAAATTTCGGCTCTCACTGCGGGCCTTAATCAGGAAAAAATTCCTTCTCTAAAATACAAAGTGTTTTTCTTATTTTATACAATCAATTAAAAAACTATAATAACCAATTAGAAACATGAAACCTTATTTTTTTGGAACTCTATAAGAAAGATACGAAAAACAAAAACAATTCAATTTCGATTAATTAAAATTAAAACATCATAAATATCAAGGCGAAACAAAACAAGCCAACTGAACTGGACAATCATATTGATCTTAATGCTATCCGATAATGAACAGGTCGAATTATTATTACAGCCAGTGAATTTTGTTAAATAAAAAACACCTGATAATTTGTCAACTTTTTCTAAATCTTTTTTATTTAAAAGAAAATTGTTTAAAGTGTGGTTATTTTGAAAGCAAACTTTAATGTTGAATTTCTTCAAAGAACGTCTTATTCTTTCAGATAGACCTTGGATGTAAGATGATGTAACTTTTAAATCTGCCTTATTATATTTTTCTAACCATTTTTTTGCTTATTATTTTTATTGTAAACTATTGTAAATTTCGTGAAATCTTTATTTTATAACACTTTATATTAATGGAAGTAGATAATTATTGTGCATTAAAGTAACTTTCAAATTATCTAAATTTTCTTTTCTGAACCTAACATTGTGTTGGAACATCGAAAATTGTGTTGTAACATCTAAAATTGTGTTGGTGGGTATGATTAAGAAAAAATCAGCCACATATCTTTTATATATAATTGGTCTAAAATTGAACTTTTCTGTTCTTTTTTAATATCTTCTGACACTAAATTTGAAACGATTGGTGACAGAAGAGATCCCATCGGGCAACCATGACAGTTGTTTGTAAAATTTATTGTTAAATAAAAATACTGTATCATTGAAAACACTTCTAATTGCTACCAAGGTTTCGTTTTTTGAAAATTTTTTTCAAGTTAAGATGTAAATTTAATTTTTTTTCTATGCAATTCAAAGCCAAATCTAACGGAATATTATCAAACATAGAGACAGCGTCAAGAGAAACTAAAGAATGTCTTTTCGGTTCTTTAATATTGTTTAGATTATCAATAAACGCCCAACTATTTTTTACAAATGTATTAGTGTTTCCTGAAATTATTTTTGAAATTAAAAATATAGAAAGAAACAATTAGTCTCCAATTTAAACCTGGTTTGTGTACTTTTGGCAAAGCATAAGCTTTAGCAACAAAACTGCTATGTGTTTTTAATCTATAAGCCCCTTATTCATTAATATATATCTTTTTTTACATCTTGAAACAAGGTTTAATTTTCCATCTTAAAATAAGGTTTCATGTTTCTAATTGGTTATTATAGTTTTATAATTGATTGTACAAAATAAGAAAAACACTTCGTATTTTAAAGAAAGAACTTTTTCCTGATGAAGGACCACAGTGAGAACCGAAACGTTGAAAATATAACGATTTTTTAACAACTACAATCGTTTTTTTTTTCGTTTGTATAAATTGGACCGTAAGACCGAAATAAGGAATGTAAGGAAACTTTCTTTTAATGAAATGTTTGAAAAAATAAATCTATCTCATTAATAAAATAAAATCTTAAATTTCTTTCGCAACATTGATTGAAGAGATTTTCAGATGATGCTTGTTCTCACAGAATTTTTTCAATCTAGCAGCACCATGTCCCTCTTCTTGTTATAGGTACTCTCCCACGATTCCAGAAGTATGTTGTAGTACCTGGGTGCTTGAAAGTACTTGAAGCACTTATGATTGCTGCACGTGGGGAAAATTTTCTCTAATCGACCACTTTGTGTCTTCTCATACTGGAGCCTGATCAAAACTCTAACATCATCAGCTCTGAGATACGCAAAAATAATTTCCAAATCGTCTTTTCGATTGTTCATCTTCCATAACCTTTCCAATTACTCTCTTCAAGAGACAATGGAGAAAAAGAGAGTAGGCTATTATCCATTAATGTCAAAATTCTCTAAGTAGGTGGCGCCACCTCAGCGTTATATTATAAACTAGAATTTATGGATTTTAAGTATGGGTAAGGAGAGCGCCTTTGTGTGTACAAACTAAAGTTTGATTCCACTTCTTCAATGGACCCATAACTGAATATAATATAATTTATTTTGAAAGAAGTAACATCAATTGTTTTTTTGCATTAATGTTATGCAATTGCATATTGGTTATTATTGTAACAACAAAAAATTATTTTTTGTTCAAAATATCTCCCTCACAATAATATTTTCTAATGATTGTGATGTGGTTAAATGAGTATTTGCATTCCATTTTCAAACTTATGTGTACATACATTTCAATGAAAATAATTATTAAATTATTTTTATAATCTGAACACATTAATTAACTTTAAGAAAAAAATAGTTTAAATTTATGAAATATATAAAGTGAGAATTATTTGACATTGTAATGAAAATAATTTTTTAAAGGTTTAAATTATTTTAATTTTCAATGGAAAATCATCGTTAAATGCTTTTTTGTTTTTAAATGATTAAATATTGATTTATTAATTCTGTTAAAACTTAAATTTTCTGGAACTATTAAAAAAGTTTTAGGTAATTAAAATTGACCACAATATTTAATTATATAAAGATTCTATTTAAGACGTTTTAAATTAAGTAACATACATTTATTATTTAGTTGAAGCGTATGTAATTCAATATTAGCTACTATTTTTACAATAAAGGTTTATTTTTTCATCAGAATGCCTCTATTACAATAATATAATTTTTCTGATGCTTATGAAGGGAAATCAATATTTATATTCAATTAAAAAAATTATAAGTTTATACATATATATATATATATATATATATATATATATATA
>JAAAKG020142012.1:0-11718 GCA_010014905.2 Druon quercuslanigerum
TTCCAGAGGTACCGGCTCAGGGATCGAACCCCGGACCTCTGAGGTGAAGTCCGAGCGTCTAACCACTGAGCCACAGAGGCTCTCATGAATCCGTATATATTTGTACAATTCCAGCTGTAGCCACGTCTTGCGACCGAGAGGTATCTGGCTACAAATATTAGTAATTAATAATTTTGAAGAACACAGATGCAGCTTTCCCTTGTGAATACAAGGATAACAAAAATAGGAATAAATTAATACGACTGATTAACCTTGACGTTTAGAGTACATTCGTATCTTATATATGTTTATTTTCTCCGACCCATAATGTTAAATTCGTATTCTTAACTTGGATAAGGCGTACTTGCTTTTAGTTTTCGGAAGAGTATGCTTTATCCAAATCAAGGATCGTTACAACCTATAGTGAGGACTTTTCGCTACCTGAAAACAACTTTTCACAGCTAACAGAGAACGATAATATTCTAAATTCAGAAAAGATACTGAATCTGAGTTTATATACGTTATCAGAAGCTCGCAGAGAATTTGCACTGGATCACGTGCAGAAACTTACAGATCAAGGAACCATAAGCTTTTCATATGATTGCAGGTTTCCACCAAGTTGTAATGAAATAAGCATTAAAAACATAAAAAACATAATTAACATAAATATATATAAATCATAAAACTATACCTGGTTCTTTGAAAACTACTTCCGGGGAAGATATGACTAGAAATGCCAGAAAAATGATAAAAACTTACTTCGAAAATATTGTTATATTTTGCTAATTATGTTCGCGCAGAACTTCTTTCTTTAGCATGTTTGGATCTTTTCGCGTTGTTAAGGAGGATGTTGTTTGAATTCTGAGGAAGTCACGAGCCATACTTGCTAGATTGGTATAATTGAGGGGCCGGATTCTATAAGGGGTTTAGCGTGTGACCTTTCCGAAATGTGACTCATAGATGATCGATTTTTGAAATTCAAAAAAGTAAGTTAAGAAAAATACCATCATATTGTCTTAAAAATTGTTTTTTTTTACATTTAACACTTTATTTTGTAATTCCAAGTTTCAGAGAAAAAAATTCACACATTTCGGAAAGACCACGCGCTAAACCCCTCATAGGATCCGGCCCCTCAATTATTTTAAATGTTTTCCCATCAGAATATAATGCCAGCAGTCTCATAACCTCTGTCAGATGTTCTATATTTAATCTTTTTTTTTCGCTAATCTTCTTCTGGCTTCTAAGATATCGTTAATTCAGCACAGTGAGCTTACCCCAGTAACAGTTCCTGCTGGAGTTACTCCACTTTGCACATTGCCTGCAATACTTCTTACTCCCAGTTTTTTCTGTATGTTGATTTTTTTCGGAATAATTTTTTGTATCATATCGGTGTAAACCAATGTCTTTGACACTTGACACCTCTTCTGGAAGTTGCAGGTCAGAAACGTTAAATGAAACATCTAATTGGGAAGGTATAACGTAATATTCCGTTTTGTATATTTCGTCAAACTTTTTCATAGACTCTGCTCTCACGTTTGTTCCCCATTCTGTTAACAGAAAGACTTTGATTTTAAACCGACGATGAAGAATACTAATTGTGCAATAGATTCAGATTCTTTTTCGAAAATGCATCAGATTTCTATTGGGCTGCATAGAGCACGTTTTCAATTAAAATATCACTCACATGAAGTTTTTCGTCTAGTTCTTCGGCACCATCGTTAGTCTTATCAAAAAGTAAATTTTATGCTATAATGGCTATTGGAAGGTTTATATGTATTTTTTTCGTGAAAGAACTATAATATATTTTTGTATAGCTCAGATGTTTGTGAGCGGCAGGTAGAAGATTGAAGTCATCCTTGTCCAAGAAGTAACTTTTCAATACCGGATTCGAAATGCACTTGACGCCTATCGTCTTCTGCATTTTCATTTATTATTATTTTATCCTCTTCAATTTCGTAACCTAGCTCAATGCTATCCTTGTTTCGCGCAGTCTTAATTCCTTAAGGAAATTCTGTACACCTTATTTTTTTACGTGAGAGATGCACCTAAGATCTAGGTCATCTGAAACATATAAAATGTGAGAAGTTTATAAAAATATTCAAGATTTTCTCAAATTTTTCACCTCGTTTTCAACTTGTGGAATGACTTAGGAAAGTGATAGCAAATATGTCTAACTTTAAACGCGTTTTTCTCGAAACCACGTTTTTTACCGATTGTTAAAAAAATCTCAGAAACTACCGAATCTATTCGTCTAAAATTTGTACCACATAATCTACACACATATATTAACCGTTGGTAGTAGATTTATATTTAACAGCGCAAAGGCTATCATGTTTTGAGGCGTTGTATTCAAGTGCCATTCAAATGTATACAGAGCGCATAAAATAAACTAAAAATTTTTTAAATGTATTTCAAGAGTATATTAATTAGGCATAATAAACTCTACATCAATATTTTTTTAACTTTCTAATAAAAAATGGAGAAAAATAGCATTTTTTTCGAGCGTTCGAAGTAGAACCCTGCCTTGAAAATCCTTGGAATCATTTGAGGTACCCAAAAGTATGTCCAATCTTTCGAAATAATTTGAGATCCCTTGACATTTTTTAAAACTCATAAAAATTGGTTATCATATTTTTAAATCTGACATTTCTTTACATCCTTAGAAATATGTGAAGCCCTATGAAATCTCTTGAGATCCATAAAAATCCCTTGTAATCGTGTAAAATATCATAAAACCTTATGGTTTATGTAAAATACTTCTAAATCTTTCAAATGTCAAGGGAAATATTTGAACCCAACAAATTTTACTTAATAAATATCATTATCATTAAAAAGTTCAGTTCTAGGATTATTTTTTATAATTACTTTTAATCGATGATGTACAATACCGAAAAATTTTAAACATAATATCTTTTTTGAGCAACTGCGTTTTCTCTAACCACGTATTCTGAAAGCTATAGAATCTTTTTTAGAAAAATTCTCATTTTCATCTAAGCTTTCTGTTTTTAGTCAGAAAACTGCTTTGGTCCACCTACATTATCTATTGTCTTTTTTGTTCGAAAACTATAAAAATAACTATTAAAACTTAATTTAAAATCTTGCCGCCGAAGTTAAGAAATTTTTTCCACTGACTTGATTGGAATTAAAATTTCATTCATCTTTTGTATGGTTCATCTATTAAAGAACATTTTCAGAAATGGTGCTATATTTGCGGCAGCATAACTGGAATTTATTTTGTAAAAGGTTTTTGGGTAGATTTTTGATCAGAGAAGAAAAGAGAGGAAGTGATATTACTTTGACGTCAAACAATTGTCTTTTTATGTAATTATCGAAACTCAGCAAAGTTTCAAATTGTTGAAACTTTTCCTCTTTTACAAAAAAATTTCAATCGTATAATTCAAATTTATATTTCAAAAATTTTTTAGATACTTATTAGATTGGTGAAGACAATAGTTAAGGATTCACATTAAAGAAAAACTGATAACTTTAGGAAAAGGATAAATGTAATTAAATTCACTAATTGTGCAAAGTTTTCCTTGGATTCAGAAAATACTACATCACTTTCAGTTTTTGGTTATATAATAAAAGAAAAAAGCTTCTGCTTTGATAAAAAAAAAACTCTTTTTTTATGTATGACGAACGTCAGAAAAGCTACGAATTATTTAAACATTTTTGTCTCGCTTCTAGAAAATATTGCAGTACTTCTAGTCGCATAATTAAATTTTATATTTTAAACGGCTTATGGTTAGTTTTTGTCTCAGAGAATACAAGAGGCAAGGTTTCGTTTTGACAAAAACAACCTCTTATCTGCCTTTTAAAACTGCAATTAATGTTACTGACATTTTTGGTTCATTTCAGAGATAAAGGACAAGCAATAGGTAAAAATATCCGAGAACCGGGACTTGAAATAAAATATGAAATTTTTTAAATTCCCGACAGCTTTCAGAGTGCGTTAACAGACTAAACGCAATTTTCCGATAAGGATATTGATTTGAAACTTTTTATTGTAAAATTTTCCCACACTGAGTACCTGCCCTCCAAAGAATATTCTGAAAAAACTATAAACACAATTCTTTGGCGCATTAAAAAAAAGATTTAGTTTAGTATTTATTATAGAGTAAATACAAACTTTTTAATGTGGTCCGCATTTGAATTAATTAAACAAATACAAACATGTGGGTTTTTTTTCTAAAAAATACCAGAATTTTGTTTTCATTTTCATCTTAAAGTTTTCATGGGAAACAAAAAAAAATGTGCGATACATATAAATAATAAGTAAAATGCTGTAGAAAAATGTTAGGCAACATTTGCCATATCCTAAGCGAATAGGCGAATAATTTTATATCACAGTGACATTGAAATATGATGGTTAATTATACGAGAGACTTCGTAGATGAAAAAACCAGTATTCAGATAAGAATATTGCCATGAATGTTTTTCTGGGATTTGACATGAGATAAAGGAATTAATGAAAAACATCGGAGAACCGAGAGTCAAAAAAAATACTAAATTATTCCGTTGGTAATAAAGTTAAAAATTGATTTAATCAATTTAAATAATTTCAAGAGATTAAAAATTTTCTTAAAGAATCTGGAAGATACAACAAAAGTTATTTTAATTTTTCAGAATTTAAAAAATTTGGAAAATTGAAAATCTTTTTAAAAGATATTTAATTGCTCAAATTGCAAATGTTAAATTTTAATAATTTGGAAATCTACTATTTTTAGGAAATTTCAAATTATCTAGAAAATCTTAAGTCAATTTTCTTTTTTGAAGGATGTTCTTTCAATTTAGGAACAGTGTGAGTCAGCTTAAAAGATATGTAGGAATCTTCGAAACTTAGACATATCCAAAATCTAAAAAAGTAAATCTACTGTTCTTGAATTTTTGTAAATCATTTCTTAAATTTCTTAAATCATTTTTTTGAATTTGATGATGATTTAAGGAGAAAATTTTATATATTTAAAACACGGTTAGTGAGTGTACACTAGGGTGATTCAAAAATGCATTGGAATTTTTTTTCTAGGATTTTTATGTATATCGCTCGGAAATTTGTTCGAATCGGCCCAAAAATAAATTAATTTTTTTTATTTGGAAAAAATTATATTTAGGGGTAGCGCAAGCCACATGAAATTTAACACGCATTTCACATAAAAAGGCGTGTCTGTCAATTTTATTATGAATCGTCAATATTAGCTGAATCGAGTTGACACTTTACATTTCTCTTTACAGTTAGCCATAGAATATAAATAAAATAGTACTTTTTCAATCTCAGCTTCACAACTTTGTTTAATAAGGTACCAAAAACTTTCCTTTATTTTTGCTACCATTTTAGATATTATATATGATCTTTTTTATTAATTATCGCGATGAAAATCTGAATCTAAGTTTTGCTGAATCTAATTTTACCTGATGACATTATGGGTTTCTTTTCTATTTGTCATACGCTTTACCTACGATTAGTCATACCGCAATGTAAAAAAAAGTTCCAAACCTTGGGTTGGAATCTGAACAGAAATATCTTTATCAAATTTGTTTACATTGGCACTGATATTAGTTATGTAAAATTATCTGACGAAAATCCTTTCCAATTTTAGAGAGTCTAAAGTTTGAAAACCAAATAAATTTAAAATTTGAACCTAATTTAATAAAAAGGAACTTAAGTTTCAAAATGTATTTAAATTAGGGATTATAAATAAATTCGCACGCATTTATCAATTTTCATAATTGTGAAACTTTTTGGCGAATAAGGAAACGCCTCGGAAAAACCTCTAGGAAATGTGCAACAATTTTTTCCATGATTAAAACGGCTACCCTAAATATATTATTAAGATCAGCTTCAGACATAGTTAACGCCTACTAAAAATCGTGATTATAAATCGTGAATCTCTTTTCTTTTTCGTACTGTGGTGGCTTAAATGTCTACTATAATATTTCTGAAAATATGTGTGTCTTATAAAAAAACGCCCCGATACTTGCCTCATCACCTCATTTATCCTTCTCACTCTCTCTTTTATATGACCATCCACTCCCCCATTCTTCCGAAACAGAACGCCCTGGTACACAAACTCATTCACCTACTGTACCGCTTTTCTCTTTTACTTTCCCTTTCCTCGGTTATCTCTTCTCCCCTCCTTTTCTGAACACCATAACCTTCGACTTATTCGCACTTAACTCTAACCTGTTTTTGTCGTAGTATCTTTTCAAGCTTTTCATCATCTTCTTTAAAGCCTCTTCGCTCTTTCCAAGCAGCTCTATGTCATCTGCATATGCGAGGGACCATATCCTTACCCCTCCTACCCTAACTCCTCCTAGCACTCGGACCGCTAGCTTAATTTCTGTATCTGCGATCTTCTCATTAACCCCTTTAGCCTCCCCCTTACCTCTTGTATGCCAAACAGCCATGCTTCGTTCGCTACCCCGCCCAGCCCTGCTGCTTTAAAACTTTTTAACTTCCATATCTGCCTCTCTATCTCCTCCTTATTCAGTTGAGCTCCATCTCACTCCCTTGTTCTTTTAATCCCCTTATTTTTCATCCATGTGTCTGATCCCTTAAATGAATCTTAAAAAAATGCTCTTCATTCATCACTTCCTATCTTCGCACTTATCCCCACGCTACGTGTCCTAAACCTATTAATTATCTTCTACATGTCCCCTTGTGTCCTAACATTTCTCAACTCCTTTTCCAGCTCTTTTTCCTTTTTCTGCTCTTTCTTTATTCACATTGTCCTAAACTTCTTCCTCATGTCTACGTACTCCTTCCTTTTCGCATTTCCTTCCATCCACTTTGTGTACTTCTTTTTCACCTTTCTCTTCATCATTTTACATTCCCTAGCCCACCACGGCTTCTCTTCCACTGACTCCTCCCTAAATCTTACATTTCCTAACTGCTCCTGGTACTTCTCTATTGCTGCTGTCGTCCATGACACCCTCTCCTCTAACAATTCTTCTTCCTCACTTTGCCTTCCAAAAACCTCCCCTTTTATCCACAAACTTATTGGCTGATGGTCCGATTCTACGCACCCTTCTACTGCCAATTTCTCTATCTCCTCCCACACTTGCATATTCATTATCACGTAGTATATCACAGATACCCCAATCTTACTTACATACGTATATTCTCCTTCTTAATACCCTGTTACCATATTATTTGCCACAGTTAATCCTCTGTCCTCCATCCAGTCTCTTAGAATCTTCCCCTCTTTATTTATTAACTTATCCTTCCATTTCCTTTCGAAGCTCTCCCCTTCCTGGTACAGGCCCCCGTCCCCCTTCCCCCTAATACCCTTAACCCTCTCACCTAGTACGTCTTTCACCCTTTCTTTAACCTTTTCCATCCCATCCTCATTGTACATAGTCGCAAACTTGTATGTTACCCCTCGTATCTTCACTGCCCTCATTTGCACGTCCTGTCCCTCTTCCTCTCCATGGATTTCTTCCTCTTATTAATTACTCATTTCTGTTATAATTCCCGAATTCGCCCTTCCTTTCCTCTTTACTCTGACCATCTCCTGTAGCCTCCAACTATACCCTCTTGGCAACTTTGGCTCTACACTATTCTATTTCTTTCTCTCTACCCACGTCCCTATCAATCCCAACGCATCAAATTCCTGGATATACCTCCAGAAATCCTTATCTTTCTTCTTAACCCCTACTACGTTCCAGTACAACACCCTTAACACTCCTCCGCCCTGCTTTACTCCCACCCCCCTACTTCCCACGAAACAAATTACCCCGCACTTCCTTCCAAACCCACTTCTCCTCATCCCGTACCCACATTTTCTCCTCATCCTTTGTTTTTCGATAGCCTACCTTAGCCCTACCTAGCCCTGTGGTTTAGCATTCTCTGCACATCCCTTTCCTTCCTCGTCAAGTCTTGATCGATAAAAACCTTCTTGTTCCTAATCCTATTTTACATTAGCCCCAATTTTTCTTTCCAGCTCTTCAATTCCACAACCGCCACTTCATTCTTTATTCTCCCCTCCTTCCTAAATTTGTCTATCTTGCCTTTAACCCACCCAATGTCCGCCACCCTCTTCCAAATATCTTGTTTCTCGCCCTCCCCCTTGTCAACTAATACCCTTCCCGATCTGCCCTCCACCTTTTGAAGCGTTTATTCGGCTATTTTCTTCCACTCCCTAATCTCTTCTTGCACCTGCTTCATTTTATTATCTTCCTCTATCCTTACCGACACCACTTACCTCGCAAATCCCTCTAGTTTCTCTCTCAGCTCTTTTATCTCCGTTTCTCATCTTTTATATTTTACCCTCAGGTCCTCCCTCATACCTTCCATCTGCTCCACAACCCTTCTTACGTCCTCCCTCAACCCTCTGACTCTATCAGAGGCTGTCTCTTTTCCTCTTCAAGAGATCCTCCTCTTCACTAGCCCTAGATGCTCTCTTCCTCGCTTTGCCGTTTCCTTCGTTGCGATCTTTCCCTCTCCCTGAAGCGCCAATCACCATGGGGCCATGCACAGCTAGCCCTCGTGGGCTGATGGCAATTTAGTGACCGTCAAGTTCACTACCTCCACTACCAGTTCTCTCGCTGCCCACCTCCCGCTCTTCCGTCGGTAACTATGACCTACCTATGAAAAGATATACCTACTGCAGCAAACCGATGTCTCTCAAGGCCGCTCTCGCTTACTACCTCAAATTATGTTTTTTTTTGCACTATTTCACTTCTCACCGCCCCTGCAAACACCGCTTTCTCTCCCCTAACACCCCCAGCACTACGAGAACCACGCTTGTCCACAATGAAGGCCCAAACTCCTGAACTCCCAAACCCTCAACTGCAATGAAAATTAATTTTTGATACCTTAATTCACCCCTTACAACCTAGCCTTTCACCCTCACACTCCCCACCTTTTTCATTCTTAAAAATATTTTTAAAAAGTTTCAACTAATACTGGAAAGGCATCTTGTCATCATCCTATGGCCTAAACCGTTTATAATGTATAAATAAAAGAATTCTTATGACTACAAAATATATTTAACCTTATTAAAGTATAATATAAAATGAGTTGACAAAAAATTTAAAGGTTGGTTTTTTGAGAAAATTAATTTTTAACTTTTGCACAACAACCGCTGCTATTTTGTTAAACTCAAACCTTATTTATTGTAAGGCAAATCTTAAAAAAAGATGATGATTGCTATTACAATCAAAAAATCGAAAAGAAAAGAATAAATATGTCAACGAAGAGGGCGAAAAGGTTCCACAGTACACTCTTCTACTCGACATGTTTAAATAATATTTGTTTATATTGTATGTTTATTATAAATAAGAGAAATTATATTGAAAAATAGTACCCAAAGCATACTGCAAGATAAACTTCTAAGATTTCCAAACATTTGTATTGTATTGCCAGTGTAATATATATACTTTATAGTACTAATCGTTTCAATTTCTGTAGAAATTCTTCTATTTCCAAGATTTGTCTTAATGGCCCGACTTTTATAAGATATCTCCTTAATGATTATGTAGAATGCGAGGATTCGAAAATTTGATCCTAGAAATGATGACCCCGAATTTTCTTAGTAAGAAAGTAGCGCACAAGGTCGAGAGAGACTCTGATGCATAATAATATATATTCTAATTGAAAATAGTTGACATGGTCGCGACTGTTTATGTTTAGACTCCCTAGAATTGTAGCAAAGGCCAATGCAAGAAAGGCCCAAAACTGCTCATAATTGCAGTTTCTAGTGTATTTTTTTCATTCAAAACTTGATTGCGGTCAGCAATTTAGTAAAATTCAGGCGATCGCCGGTCGCCAAAAGTGATTACGTCGCATATATATGAGGGCCATTACATAGGAAAAACTACGCATTATTCAGTATCCAATGTTCGATTTATTTAAAACGCTCTTATTTTATCTGATTTTATTTATTATGATTGAATCGAATCTAACTTAACTTACTTACTTTCAACATATTATAATTAGAAAGAAGTAAATTATTTAATAAATTTTGTAGATCTAGACACAGGTAATATAATTCAAACAAATTTAACCAGAGAAAGTGTACCTAAAAATATTACATCTTTTGAGAAATAATCACTAATTGTACGTTTTATCAAGACGAAAACTTTAATATTTACAAAGAAAATAAACTTGCGAGAAAAATGTCACTAAAGGTATTGGGAAAGAGGTCGGGTCGGTAAGAGTAGGCAGTTCGTTGTTATGAACAATATTTTGTACGGCACGTGTTATCCAGGTTGAATATAAAGCGGGAAAAAAAGATTTATGAAATACAAATATTTAAATAGAATCATTCCACATCTCCAGTACGTCTCACAAATATGTCACCTAACTGTGAAGTAATGATGTAATAGCGACAAGCAGTATATATTCTCCAATGTAATAACCGAATATTTAGTTGCTCGAAAATTTTTGATCAAATAGTTTCGTCTATACTTCGAAAAAATGAATTTTGCTACCATCCTGCTCTCGAGCTCTGCTGCTTTGTTTGCTTTCTTTGGTACGTACGACAATATTGACAATTTTATATTCTTTGATATCATATTTATTATTTCAAATATGATATTAATTGAATCATATCTGCCTCTCTTTAGAAATTGATCAATCTAGAAACCCCATTTCTCCGAATGCATAATTCAATTTTACGCTCTTGCGATGAAAACCTTTCGCAATAAATATCCTTTTCTGAAGAAAGAAAAAGAAGATAAGGTGTGAAAATTTGAAAACTAATTTAATGAAATAATTTTTATAATATTATGAATAGAAGTATTTTTGATGTATTTTCAATTTTTTTTAATTAATTGAAATCGTGTACCTATAAGGAGTTAGGTTTCGAATATCGAAACTAAATATATATATTTTTTATCTTCCCCAATAACTACTATTTAATATAGGCCTATCTAAATATTTCATTGTAGCTTTTTCTATTTCTCCTTACAGAGTTAGGAGCGGGGATTCAAACTCCACCACCATCTCCACCCCGATACACCGGGCAAGTGATGCCTGACGGAAGACCGGGCGCTTTAGTGCATGGGCCCAAAGGGCTGTTTCCTAGCTTTCTTTTAACGACAAACAGTACTGGTCATTATACCCGCTTAGTCCAACCCTTTGGTCCAATGCCATCAATGGATAATCGTTTCGTCGTTTCAATACTTGACCGGGACTATTGGGTGCGTGCATTATTTCGTGTACCGTACGTACGGGTCATGGTTAACACAAGTGACCCACTAGATATACACATCATGAATGACAATGAGAAGAGAAGGTATCCGGTAAACTATTACGTACCATCTTTCCAGCGTTTAGGACTTACACATCCAGTTTAAACAGTTTTCTTCTGTAAATTGAACTCGGATGAAAACGGAAGATCATTTTTCAGTAAAACAAAATTTTTTATTTAATTTGACAAATGTATAGATTTTAACATCTGTTGTTAATGTGCTTCATAAAAAAATTTTCATTTACTGACATTATTGTGTATTTTATTCCTTTTCTAATTTTATTATCACATCCGTTATTTAAAAAGTTATAAATGCGTATATATTAGTAAAATTCCAGCCGTAACCACATCTTGCGACCGCGAGGTAGGTGGTAACAGTCTGTGACGGATTCATTAAGGTGATCCGGTATAGGTGTCTTGCTGTTGTTCCCAGCGGGTCCCTACAATGTTTTTTTAACTCCTACTTAGTTATATATATATTGTAACCCTCGAGTTACAAGGGGTTGCCTGAAAGTAGGCAAAAATTGTATCGCCTGTGTGATCCTTC
>JAAAKG020142013.1:0-11718 GCA_010014905.2 Druon quercuslanigerum
GCAAGGCGCATTATTACATTTTAGAGAAAAAATTAGTTTGAGTCAAATTCATTCTTCAAATAATATTGACTTTATATATTTTTTTAAATCATACTAAACAATCATATTTGGAATCGCATCCTAGCAAGCCAAAGCTTATTTTGTTCTTTAGAAGATTTTGGTCAATTAAATGCGTTCAATATGTTTAAAAATAATTTTTTTAGAAACTGTATACTTTATTATTTATATTAAAATTGGATAAAAATTGCGATTGTATGTTCATGGTTAGTGAAATACATATACACAAATTTACCAATAACTTTGAGCTCAAAGTAAAAACAAATGATTTGGGATCACGAATTTAATCCTGATGGAAAGATATCCTAACTATAGTAACACCCTATCCGCTAAATAGCTTGTCAAGACCGTCTAACCACAAATTTTGCAAAAGTTTTACAGGTCTGGCTACCCCAGTCTAGAACGCCTTATATGTGCCAGAGTAGAGTCTAGGTGGTCAAGTCTGGGGCTGGACATCATCAGAAGATTTTTCTGCTAGGAAACTCTTTGAACAAGTAACTCTAAGTACGTTAAATTCAAGCACAGCTTAAGGAGCTGGATTTGGTTAAAAGCTCTATTTTGGGTTCAAGTTAGATTTCGGACAAAATTTTTCGGTACATTTCCTTTAATCTTTTGAAATTATATGATACGGCAGGGATCATAAGTAATTAACACCGTTTTAACATTTAATGATCCGTTTATTGTACCTTTAGTCACTGACTAAAGATACATGCCACGAATATCTAGATAACTACATCCATCGTGGAGCGGACCAAACTGGTCGTAATGATCCTCAAAAGGTATGCGCCCACCTTGACAGCGGTAATGGTGGACAGAAAAAATAAAAATAGTTTATCCGGGTCACAGGCCATTTTGTAGCAGACAATTTCTCTTGTGGGACCAGTACAAGATCTCCCACCTTCACGGGAGGTTTCTGCTTCTGCCGTTTTGAACGAACTTGTAGTTCGTGCAGATATTCGGCAGACCATCTCTTCCCGAAAGCCTGATACATCTGCGTCAGGGCTTGCCAACGCGCAAACGAGTGAGCGTATCGTTAAGAAGAGGAGATCCAACGAGAGTACATTTTTAATCAAAAACGAAATATTTAAACTATTTAATTCAAAAAGAAATAATTTTAATTTATAAAAAAGAAATTTCTATACAAAAAAATGAAATTCTCGAAAATAAAAAAATCCATTTTTGTTTTAAAAATTTCAAAAAAATGCAAGAACTCTCAACCCGAAAGTTGAATTTTTAAGTAAACTAGATTCATTTTTCAAAAAACAAAATTTTAACAAAAGAGTACAATATTAACAAACAGCCGAAATTCTAGTTTAAAAAATAACCATTTTCAACCAATAATTAAATAGGTAAATTTTCAGTTACCAAATTAATTTTTGTAACAAAAAAGGACTGTTGAACAAAACTGTTCTATTTTCCAACCAAAGAGATGAATTTCTAACAAAAATTTTGAATCGTTATACAAAAAATGCATTTTTAAGAAAGTAGTACAACTTTAAAACCTAGTTGTTAAATTATTAATAAAAACATGAATTTTTTAACAGAAAGAATAATCTGGTACCAAAAAAGACGGACTTTTAATGAAACTCAAGAAATCGTTACCAAAAAATTAAAATTTGTAAGAAAGAATTTATTTAATTTTTAAGGAAATAGTTCATTTTTAAAACCTATTTGTTAAAATTTTAACTGAAAAGATGAATCTGCAATGAAGAGGATTAATTTTTTATCGAGGAAAAAACAAATTTTAACTTAATTTAAGAATTCTCAACCAAAAAGTTGAATTTTCAACTAAAAACGATGAACTTTTAAAGAAAAATATTAATTTAATACAAAAAGGCGAATTTTCAATAAAATTTAAGAATTCTCTATCCGAAAATGAAATTTGTAATTAAACAGATGAGTTTTTAAACTAAAATATTAATCTACTACTAAAAATGACAAATTTTCAATAAAATTCAAGAATTCTATACCAAAAATTCAAATTTAAATTTAAATAGGTCAACTTTAAAACCTATTTCTTAAAATTTTAGTTAATAAAATGAATCTGTAAACAAAAAGATTAATTTTCTACAGAAAAAACGAATTTTTAACTAAGTTCAAGAATTCTCAACCAAAAAGTTAAATTTTCTACTGAAAAAGATGAATTTATGAAAGAGATTATTTTAGTACCAAGAAAGATGAATTTTTAATAAAATTCAAGAATGGTCAAACAAAAAGTAGAATTTTCAAGATAGAAAGAATTTGTTTTTTAATGTTTAAGATATTAGTAAAACTTTAAAACAATCTGTAACCATAAAGTTGAATTTTAAACTAAAAACAATGATTTTTAATGAAACTCCAGAGTTCTGAACTCAAAAGATAAATTTTTATGCTAAAAGATGAATTTTTAAAATGCAGAATAATCATTTTTTTAATAAAAGTCAACATCTCTGTTTTAAAAACTTAAAGTTTTAACTAAAAAGGATGAATGTTTTCGGATTTTTGGAATTTGTGAAATTAATAAAATATTTTTGAAATCTTGGGGATATCGTTGACGTCTTTGTAAAATCTTTTAAATCTACCCTAAGTCTTTGTAAAATATGTGAAATCGTTGCTATCTTGGGGAATTTATTGAGATCATTGTGAAAGTCATGGAAATCTTTGCGAAGTATTTTGTAATATTTGTGAATTATTACAAATAGTTGAAAATTATTTGAAATCTTTGTGTAGTCTTTTAAATTTTTTTAGAAATTTTCAGGAAATAAGTGAGGCCTTTTTTACATTTTTCAAATTTATCCGAAACCTTTGCGAAATATTTGATATCTTTGAGAAATCATTACAATCTTTGTGAAATCTCCGAAAATCTTTGTGCAATATTAAAATTTTTTAAATTATCTGATAATATTTGAGAAATCATTGATGTCCTTGTGAAATCTGTGAAATCTATCAAAACTCTTTCCGGAATATTTCAAATATTTGGAAAATTATTGAAATATTTGTGAAATCTTTGGAAAATCTTTCATATCTTTGTAAAATCTCTTAAATCTATCCAAAATCTTTGCGAAATATTTGAAATCTCTAGAAATCTCTAGAAATATTTGCAAAATATTAAGACGATTGGGCAATATTTGTGAAATTAAATTGAAATCTATGCGAAATCAATGAAATCTTTGTGCAATATTTGAAAGCGAGCGGAAATTTTTATGAAATAATTAAGGCCTTTGCTCGATTTTTTAAACCTATCCTAAATACCTAAAATCTTTGTTATTTTCGAAAAATACTTGGCAGCTTGTCAAATATTTACGTACCTCAAGTTCCGCATGTTCTAAAATTAACGAAATGAAAAAAGATGTTTTTTTCAGAAATGAGCCTAGCGGAATTAATTACCTCAATTCCTCGTTACCTCGGAAGTAAACCTTAAATGTTAATGGTAATTCAGCCAGCACGTAATGTGCAGAATCGCCCCGTTTATACACTTTTTTATCGAAATAAAAATAGTTTTTAATTACCTTGCCATAAAAAAAGTTTTTCCATGGGGTAAGTTTCGCCGGAGAATCTATGGAAAACCACCCCTAGTATTTCAAAATCACGAAATCGTCAATATGACCGCCTTTATGCAAAAACATGTCATTTTAGCCATTTTTAATAAAAATGAGTTACCAGGCCTAGCCCAAAAAGTATTAGGTCTGACGACTCCATTTGTTGCATGAAGATGTGTTTTTTGAGCGCCAGATGCGAGTACAAATACAGAGGAATAGTAATCATAGCATTGCTTTTCAAAAACATGAAAATTTTGCAATAAATTGCAATGTATAAAAATAGTGGGGATTAATTGCCTCTTGCAAAATACACAATAAATTATACTATGCATGTGTGTGCGTGTGTCAGTGCACAATAAGTGAAACATCATTTAAAATTATTAATGAATAATTGAGATGACAAATAGAAAGATATATAAAACTTCTTTAAAGTCTGTTTTACCTTGGGTTTAGTCGATATTCAAAGCCCCTCTTATCATCTGCGAAATTATTGCATATTTTCTTTCTCCATCAAGCATCTCAATTGTGGGACAAAAAATTATTTTGAAAAATAAAGACTTTCTTAGCGAGCATTAAATCTGCAGAATGCTTATAAAGACAAATGATATCAATCACACTTTGCATGCGTGTGAGGGATTGGCAGAAGTAAGTCTAGGCGAAAGATATTCAGAAGGAATAAAAAAAGTTAACACTTCTATAGATGATCAATTTAAAATTAACTGTGAGCGCCTTTCCCCTATGAAATACAACCGCTTTGATTTCAAAATACCGTGTTTTGCAACAGAGAAAATAAAGCACATTGCCTGTATGTGATAATAAATATTTTAATGCAAAAACAAGGTAGCGACATGCAGGAGAGAAAGAAACGCTTTTAAACTCAGCGCATTAAAAAAATAAAAAAAAAATAAAATTGCTTCCGAGGGTTATTAAAATGTACAAAATAATAAGTGCATTTTTTAAAATTATATTTAGAGGTTCCGAAACCCCCATAATAACACCTATCTCCGAAGAGAAAAAATACTTTTTTGTCCATTTTATCCAGAATCATCAATATTACGTGAATTCGAGTTGAAACTAAACATTTCGGTTTACAGCCA
The DNA here is from genome assembly GCA_010014905.2 of Druon quercuslanigerum. NCBI lineage: Eukaryota > Metazoa > Arthropoda > Insecta > Hymenoptera > Cynipidae > Druon > Druon quercuslanigerum. The sequence goes on from JAAAKG020142013.1 coordinate 4,673, forward strand.
TAAAATACGATTAAATAATTACCTTTTAAATATTAACCCTTAAATTTTTTATAGGACCCCAAAAAACACATAAGTGAAGAATGGGGTTTTGCGACTCTTTATCTCTAAGTACAATGTGTTTGCAGTTTCTTAAAAAAACAAATTGTTTCTAATGCATAATGGTGAAGTTTTTTTTATAATTCGATGTTTAAATAACTCTTTTAGACCATTTATTATTGGTTTTTAAGTGTCTTAGAATAATGTTAGATTGTCGCGGCTTATTTCCAATTTTACAACTTTTCAGTTAGATCGAGGCAGTAATAATTTAAGTTTAAGAGAAACAATTATTCAAACCACTGATATTTTTTAAAACTTTTTATTTAATCCGCTTTTTAATTAAAGTGACGTAGTACTTGATGGAAGTGCAGGGTGCGAGTTAACAAACGATTTAATGATGAACGAATAATAAATAACCGTTAGAGGATATGGAACATTGTAGCATTACTATAAGAAAAATAGTTATAAACAACAATAAATTGATTAAAAAATTATGTTTGTCGGCTTGCATTAGTTACTAGATCACTAAGTAAAAAGTGGACAAAAAGGAAAAAAATGATAAAAAATCGCAACTATCTAGCATTACCGTGCTCTGAGTGAAAATTACAAAAAGTTGAATGGTTAAAAAAAACCGCAACTATGTAGCATTACTGTAGGAGAATATAGTTATTAACAATAATAATTTGTCTAGATAATTACGTGTGCTGAATTTCAATTATTATTAATTTACTCTAAGTAAAAAGTGAAAAAAGTTGAACAATTTAAAAAATGGCTACTTCTTCAGATAATAATAAATTGTTTAAACAATAATGTTTGCTTATTTAAAGCAATTTTTACCTCCCTCTTTTTGAACAAATTTCAGAGAAAATTGTGACTTTTTAGAATGATTGTAAGATAATATTATTATGAGAAATAATAAATGGTTGAACAATTTATTTTAAATTTTGCTTATTAGCGGAAAGTAGTAATTTATATATTAAAAACAAACACACACACATACAGATATATATGTTAATGAAAAGAAGAATTGCTAACAAAAACTTTAGAAACACCATTTTTCACTTATAGTGACTTTTTGGACCCTGCTTACCCTGCTTACGGGGATGAAATTAAAAAAATAATTTTTGATTTATATTTCATGGCTAATTGGACAGGGAAATGACGAGAGACTACTCGATATACCTAACATTGACTATTCTGTCCAAAATTTACAAATACGTATTTTTCATGAGAAAAACGAGTTAGTTTTCTTTTTGAAATAAAAAATAAAATAAAAAAATTCAATTTATTTTAAGAATTTGCAATGAATGTTCTAAAGTTTATTTTACTTTGAAAACTGTAAATAATATTTTATTAATTTTAGAAAAAAAATTTTTTTTGTATGTTCGAACAAATTTAGAAGCGATATGCATGAATATTCGAAGAAAAAAATTTACCAATGCATTATGGTATCACCTAACGTGATGCTCTGAATTTGATAAATTCCATATTCCTGATTATTCGCGAAATTTGAAATGAAGAAAATAAAAGAGTGCTCAAAATTTCGAATTTCTTGATCTATTTATGAAAAAAGTCATCGCGAATAGCTTAAAAATTGTAGCTTAAAGGAGAGCATACATTTCTAACAAATACATTATTCATAAGGCTGTGAATAAATAATGTCTCGTAATACGTGTAAATGTTACGAGAATGAAAGTTTCCAGCACCTCCCCAATCATCCGAAAAAAGGTAACCACAATTTTCAGCCCCAAACGCATGAGTACTGTGTGTTTTTCCTATTATTTCATGCGTATAATAAATAATTAAACAATATTTTGTTATTTACAACATCTACACAGTTGAATTTAGGTTATATACTCATGTAAATATATTTATAATTGAAAAAACGCATAGACAAGTTATCAAAATATTAAAACTTTGTATTCTGATGTATCAAAATTTGAATGTACCGCCAAATTATCTAAAATGAAGTTGAGATTTTATATTATGTTCACTTTGAATCGAATTTCCATGAGACAAGTTCTAAATCCAAAATTCCAGCTCTAGCACCACCTGTTGCTAGAATAAAAAAAATCCAGTTACTATACACCTTCCTTTTACCTTGAACAATACTTCCCCAAAAAATTTGCGTTTTTTACAAACTTTTATTTTTAAATCTGGGAACAAATTTCGATCTTGTGACTGGCTTGGTCGGTGGATTTGTGTGTCGTATGCCCTTAAGGCGACAAGATCATTAGGGTCGTCCTTTAACGACTGTATCGGTCTCGAGTTTAAGCAGGCTTCTACCTGAGCAAGGATCTTTGTCATTTCTTAGAAAGTGAGGGTGTTTTTCGGAAAAAACTGCGGCCTTCCAAAATCTACCGAAGTGTGAAGCTGTCGGCGGATTAAATTTCCACTGAATCTGGTGATCCGCAAGATAACGGACTGTTTCAGACTCTTCAGCTGATGCTGCAGAAAATATTTCTCGTAGTTGTGGATCAGATGTCACGAAGTTAGTGTCATTGCCACTATACAAAGTCTTACAAAGACGAAGATGACAATATAACCCTCATAAGCCTTGTGACCCCGTCCTTTTGGAAGTAGGCATCCAGATAGGGCCAGCGTAGTCACGACCTGTCCCCGCAAAAGGTCACGAAGTTTGTTTGACCCTAAAAGGTGGCAACGGAGCTATCACTTGGATGCAAAGTAACGCTCGATGCCGAGCACATGACACACAGCGACTCAACACCTTTTTAAATGCAGAGCGGCCCGACAAGATCCAGTATCTTCTCCGAAGATATGAAAGGGTCAATTCTGGACCCCCGTGCATCATAAACTGATGTCCGTTCCTAATGATTCAAGATGTTAGTGGAGAATCCTTTGGAAGAATGTATGAACATCACTCGTCATAGTTTAGAATAACGTGAGAGAGACGACTTACCAAACGTAGCATGCCATCTTTATCCAAGAAAGGCAGAAGCTTAGCCAATGAACTTGTGTTTAGCAGGGGAATCTGTTTCCCGACCTTACGGATTTCTTCCGCATAATTCTCTCGTCGTGTATACGTGATCAGGCGTCGCAAATCCAAATCAATCATAGTAGATGTTAGAAGACTGGATGGCTTTTCGATGAATTTCTTGCGGAGCCGTGCAAAAAATTGTAGACAGAGAGCGGTGACTCACAATTACTTTATCAAGGACTAGTATTTAGTAAGGAGTGATCAAGGTGGTTCATATTCAGCGACAGCAGAGAGTACTACCTCCCGCTCCTCTCGATTAATAGCAGGGTCGATGTCCTCTATTGAATTCGGCCAAGTCTCCGATGATTGACCCAATCAAGATGGACTCTACCACCGAATCCGATGATCTTGTGCAATTTCTCTTGAAGCGCAATCTGCAGGGTTTTCGATTCGAGGTACATGTCGCAAAGTGGTATATGAATGCCATCCATCGTAGGGGATGACGCTTAATCGAATCTAGAGTATCGGCAGAATCCGAGCACAGATGTAAAGGTAATGAAGATGACAAATTTATTACAGATTGTATGTTTGCGACCACCAAAAACAGAAGAACTGCAGCACACAATTCCAATCTTGGAATTGAAGTTTCTTCTTTCCGAGTGACCTTCGTTTTTGGCAACGCGAGTATGATGTGTGTTTCACCAGTGCTTGTTTTGATTCGTAAATATATGACCGCTCCTATAACCTTTTCGGAGACATCGCCAAGGCCGTGTAATTCGCAAGAGACGTTGGAATACCAACCCATCCAGCGTTTTGTCTAGGACTCCCCACAATGGTTCAAAATGAACTTTATATGGGCGCCTTATTTTGTTCCTAATTGGTGTAAAATTGTGCGAAATACCGTTGCGTTAGCCCCGACATTATCTAAAATCACTTTTACATGGGCGCATTATTTTCTGCTTGATATGCTCAAATTTGTGCAAAAAACTTCAACGAACCAACGACCAACGAAACGTTTCGATGGTCTCAGAATCATCCAAAATCAGCTTTATTTGGGCTCATTATTTTCTGCCTAAAATTGGTTTAAATTTGTGTAAAAATGCCACAAACCTTTGGCAGTTCCTCCTGAAAATCTGATAACTTAGATTGTACCTAATTTTTTAAATCTATATCTCGAATCATTTTGCCGAGCGCCAGGCCTGTTGGAGACCATTTGAATTCTAAAAATTCAAAATTCAAAAAAATAGAATTAAAATTTTAAAGAAAGCATAAGCTAAACTCTATATTCATAACAATTGGAAATAATAATAATTTATCAAATTAAAAAAATTTTAAATGCAAAGTCTGATTAAGCATAATTCTCGACATAAAGAAAAGACTCATAATCCTAAAATCGACTGAGGCTCTGATAATGATGGCCTTGACTCATTTATATCATAATAAATCCTAAATCATAAACTAAAAACTCGAAACATAAACTAACTACGAAAAGTTAGGCTTCTCTGCCAGAAACTCCGTGACAAGCAATTTCAAAAGAAAATCACCTGAAAACTCTAAACTTTCTTAATTATCTTACTTAGATTTGAGCTAAAGAAACCTTCAGATAAGCTCGATTTAAATACTTCGACAAAACTAACAATAATTATTCTCGCAAATTTTGTAATGATCTCAACCAAAATTGTTTAACTAAAACCGAAATTGAATAAGTTTCATAGCCGTGGATTGGGAAATCACGTGGCGGATGAAACCTAACCTCAAAACTGACTCTAGCTTAACATCACTAAAGTGATAATGACCAATGACTAGACATAAAATATTTTATTCCTTTAGTAACAGTCGAACTTAAGTTTCCCACCAAATTCAGAATCACCATAAAAAATCATTTAATTCAGATTTCCGAAACTTAGCAATAAATCGAAAAAATTTGTTTCTATATATTCTAGACCTTGATGTTTTTGAAAATTAAAATAAGACACGTTATTTTACCATGAACCCTTTAGGGAATAAATGTAGTATTTAGCTACATTATCTTAAAAGTATAAGTTATCTTATGCTTACTATACTATAAGATCCAGTCATAAAGCTCCGTGAAAGTCAAGTATTGCCCGTGTTGAAAATTGAGTGTTTTCCGAACAAATTTATCGCATCAAATTTCATTATTTTTAGTAAACTTACCTTTGGTTAAAGACCTGTTCTCTTTCATTTTGACAACCTACTCCTGTTAAATTAAGACCACCCTTTTTATGTAATTGACTATCCCTTTCTTGTGAGATTTGACTACCCACTTCTGTTCAATTATGATCACCCCTTTTATTAAATTAACTATGCTTTCTTGTGAAATCAGACTACCCATTTTTTCTAAATCATGAATACCTGTTTTTTATACTGACTATCCATTTTGAATTATGGCTTCTGTTCTTGTTCAAATAGGACTATCCATATTTCTTAAATTTATTTCCTCTTTTCAAAATTATGATTACACTTTTCTGAAGTTTCAAACACCTCTTTTTTTTCTTCTTTTCAGAATACCCTTTTGACTTATAGTATGTTTACGCGTATATGTTTAAGATCGCCACTCTAAGGTTGGGTAACCCCCAAAGTTAATACTAAGAGGTTATGTCAGTACTTTTAGTTTAATGATGTGAGCATACGTAGACTTCTGGGAGTAGCATGAACCGTAAGGGCCTAATCTATCACAGATTAATAATTCTAAGAGAAAGAATTAATTGTATAAAATTTTTCATTTTGAGAAGGTAAATTTTTCCAATGTCTGTTTTGAAAATAGAGTCACATTTTCGCTTGGACAAATAGGTTATATGTTACCAACAAAAATTAAAATATATCAATAGTTAATAAATTAGATGTTATTTGTTACATTGAATCTTGACTACTCGTACAGAACCTAGGACAGCAATAAAACCATGGCACGTCCGCTCGAAAGTACCCAAGCATTGACAACCATCCAAATCACTCTGCCTTTACAACAGTCAGGAAGATGATTCTCAATCAGAACTTTATTCTCCATAAGAGCAAGCCTACATGAAATAAACAGAACAGGAAAACTTTTAGTGGACAGCGGATCCTCACTCAACATAACCAAGGGTGTGCTCGTACATTAAAATCATTCACGTGCAAAATTTAGCAAAGTAATTTCTATGGGAATCAACCGACACCGGACGAATAAAATAACAAAATTTAAATTTCTGGAAAAAGGGCAGGTGTTTATCATTGTACCAAATGAATTTCCACTATCCGAAGATGTAATTGTCGGAGTTCTATTCAATGGGTTCCAGTATTTTGTATTATAGTTTGCAATGTAATTTAGGCTTCTATAACTTTAACTATAACAGTAACGAAAAGATAGCTTGTTCTTCGTAGAACCCATCGCATTCATGCATTACTATCAATTTAGACTTTAAAACAACGCATTCAGTATTAGAAACGTTAACTATGAATTGCCCAATAATGGGATATTTGTATCAAAAAGCTTCATTAAAATATTTACCATGATTTCAGAAAAGAATCACGGGCATATGCTAATCACCAACCCGAACCTCTGAAAGGGAGTACATTTAATTACGACAAAGGAATTGGCCGAGTAATTAGAACTTCTACGAGGAAACACTAGACTCTTGCATATTATCTTCAAATATCCGAGAGCACCGTGGAAAAAGATTTCAGCTTGAGTTCGACTTGGTGATGTGTTTAGTTTGTTATCAAGACAACGATGTCTCGCTGCAGCTCAAACCTGAGAGGAAACACAAGATCATGTCTTCATTTCCATGGTCTTAGAATCTTGATTTTAAGTCGGCGTAAAGTTGTATCAAGCAGAACCTTTATGGACTCAAAACCATTAGACTGTTAAAAGGTGCGAAGGACTAAAATTGATAAATGAGAAAGTTGTAAGTAATAAGTTATTAATTTTTAATTAAAAAATTCATAATCTGTACGTCTGAATGATTATAACCCTGAAATTTTTTCGTTCCAAAAATTAAAATTGTAATTTTCTATAAGGATCTTTAAAGCCGTTCAAATACGTAAAAATAAACTACGTTTTCGGTACCTTTGTGAT